>WYDI02025769.1:0-30795 GCA_009867235.2 Psittacus erithacus | reverse complement strand
GATCTTATATAAATGACCCAGTGTAACTACAATAAAATGACACGTTGCTTGCATCAAGCAGAGTCCCGTCTCTCAATTGTGGCATTTGCATATCAGGACCTTTATGGGAATGAAAGAAGAGAGCTCAGGATAGAGTTTCTTGCCTTTCACTAGGTTACTTGCACAAAGATACTTCTTTATGACATGGAAATTTTCTGTCAGCATGTTACTTTTGCAGGTCTTAGGTATTCTCTTGTACTGTAAGAAACTGATTTAAAAAAAAAAATCATATTTTTTGGAATTAATTGTCATTTCCAATTTGCAGCTGTTTTCCTAGGATTGCCTATTTTTATTTGCAACTTTTATACTAAGGTGGTTACACAGCTCACAGGGATTTTTGCTTGGTTGGTTTTGTAGTTGTTAATCCTTAGCTCTGCATGATGTCTTCTGAAAGCTTGTTGGTATCTCAGGTGCTAAAAAGATCCAGTTAGTCCTGAGCTTTTTCCTTCTGTTTAGCAAAGTATTTGTAATCTATTATCAGAAAAAGAAAAATTGATGGTTTCATAGATGCTAAAAAAAATATCGCCTCTGGCAATGTACTGACCATTAGGTAAGGTCAAATAGGTACTAAGAGGAAATTTTAATGTTATGTTTTGACTTGGTTTCATCAGAACTCATTCGTACTGACAGACGCTAAATGCAGGTAAAATAGAGGGAAGAGTGAAGCCAGTCTGAGAAGTGGCCAGCATTTCCCATTCCTAGCTCAAACAGTTTCATGCAGCTTGTGTGGTTTTTTTGACTACATTCTTGGGCAATTAACTCTTAATACCCATGCTATTAGGAACAATCTGCATGATTAAAATGAGGCTTTGGGGGTTGTCTCCACAGGCTGAAACAAAAATCCTACTAATAATTGTAATGTTACCAGTATGATTGATACTATGAGGCTGCAAATATCCTTTATAGATTTTTTTTCCAGTGATCATGACTTGAAACACATAAAGAAGAGGCACAGAGAAAGATACCTAATTTTTGAAAGCATAATTGAAAGTCCCAATATACTACGATTTCTTTTTTTAATGTTAAGTCATTCTCCTGACTACTGTCAGGATGGCTTTCATTGTTAAGGGAAAAAAAAAAAAAGGATTAGAATAACATATCTTCTTCTACAATATGGAAAAATGTGTGCAATATAGAAAAATACATTCAGTTTCTAATGAGATGCACGAAAACAATGCTGAAATTAGGTAGCCATGCTCTTTTGCTCTAGAGCAGCTTAAGCACATTTTCACTATGAAGGTCATGAAGCTGTATTGACATGTTGTGAAAAGCTACTAATATAAAACAAGACAAACAGTAGTAACTATAGCGGATGATAAAACAAAATATATAAGAAAATTCCGCAGTGTATCCTAAAAAACAGTATTTCTTTGTAAAGCAGGTTGATTCTGAGCTGATGCAAACAGTGGTGTGTGACTTACGAAAGCCGTAGGGGCGGAACACAACTCACTGAGTAAACTCCAGCTGTGGAAGAAGGCTTAAAGGAGATGGACAGGGGCATTGTGGCCATGAAGCTCAGGGTGTGGCTGACAGCAGCTGTTGCAAAGAAGCTGACTTTTACCACAGAGGGGACCAGAAGGGAGCTTTTTTTAAGGTAAATGGTTATTAACAGTTGGGTTAATCAGCTGGTGCTACACACGTGAGTGTGAAAAGAATGTGAACGTCTCCTTGAGTTAGCCAGACTAGCATAGGATAGGAGCAAATACACTGCCAGCCCAACACAGAGTATACAAACTAGACAACTAGCAAAATAACTTTGAAGAGTGCAACAGGCTTGAGCTGCCTTCAACCCCTGTATTCCTTCCTAGAAGACTAGAGTCACCCAGCATCGTCATGATGAGTATGTTATCAGGAATCATGCTGGTATTATGATTGAAATGTGTACTGGAATTACTATATTTTGCTATGTGTAACTGATCTTTGTATTGTGTTTTCAGTACTTTTCTTTATGTCTCTGCTCAATCAGAAATTCCATGCAACATCAAATACCTCTAGATAAGTAAATTTGATATTAGATGTTACACCATCCACACATGAAATATCTCAAACAGCCTGGTCAGACTGACATGGTGTAGTGCAGAAGTGAAAAGACAATATTTTCTCTGACCTTTTCTGTGTTATAGACAATTGCATAATCTTATCTAATTGCATAACAATTCTTGTGTCTGTGTGTGCATGTTGCCTTTTCAATTTTCTGGAACATGAGGTAAAGGTGAGGATCCTGTGATAGAAAGAAAAGAAAGTGTCCAGTGCAAGGTAGCAACAGTCACACTTTTTTTATAATCCATTTTTAATTTTTATTTTTTAACTATCTTTTGCTCATTGTCTTTTTGCTTTTTCTCGAAGTTAGACAACTGCTTGAATTTTGAGTAATAATGATAATTTATGGCTCTTGGTTTTTATTAAAACAAGCCCACATGCTTCCTGTAGTAATATTATCAGAGGGAAAGCTGACAAAATACTATTTTATAAGGCCTATCTCATCTTCCCACATGCAATATGGTATATATGAATTAAGTTATATCTTTTACTTATCAGTTATTAATATGCCTAAAATTTTGAAACTTTTAGAGGGCTGGATCACCTCTTTTATGAAGACAGGCTGAGAGAGCTGGAGTTCTTCAGCCTGGAGAAGATTGGGCTCTGAAAGACCTTATTGTAGCCTTTCAATACCGTAACAGGGCCTACAAAAAATCTGGAGAGGGACTTTTTGCAGGGACAAGTAGTGACAGGACAAGGGCAATGGCTTCAAGTTAAAAGAGGGTAGATTTAGACTAGATAATAGGAAAAAATTCTTTACTATGAGGGTGGTGAGACACTGGAACATGTTGCCCAGAGAAGCTGTGAATGCCCCACTCCTGGAAGTGTTTAAGGCCAGGTTGGATGGAGCTTTGAGTAACCTGGTCTAGTGGAAGGTGTCCCCGCCCATGACAGGAGTGTTGGAACCAGTGTTCCTTAAGGTCCCTTCCAACCCAAACTGTGCTACAAGTCTACAATTTATCTTCACTTTTTGCAGTTTGAGGTCACTTTAAAACGAAGGATTATACTCTGTTTTTGAAAGATGTGGTGGTTTTGCTTCATGGAATGTTATAAATGATGTTCAGCACTACAATACTGAGTAAAATGTTTTTTCAGCTTCTTGTTGCTGCAGAGTCCCCTGTAAGAATAACCTGCCAGCAGATACTGATTTTTTCCAGTATTGTTATGTAAGTAGCACTTTTACAAGCAATTGCATACAACACATATTTTTCAATACCTATGTAAAGGAAAATTTGTTTGCATACATATGTATGTATATAAATACCTCATTTGCTTATTTTTCATATATTTGAATGTTCCTGAAAGTTCATTTAGAGCTCCATCTTATGATTTGTAAATTTCTGCATTCTCACCTAAATGGAAATAAATATGATGTAGGTAAGCGAAATGATTCTGTTAGCAATGGAGAATTTCCAGTTATAAAAGCCTTGTAAAATGTTCCATGTTAGCTGTATGAGCTTCTCCTCATGGAAGGATGATGGGAAGTGATCATACAGGGGGGATGGGAAGAAGTTGTACCATTTTACCTTTTACATGTTTTTCCTATATAACAGGTGAAATTATGTTCCATCTAGAAGAGTTATAAGTGGTTATAAGTGGTTTTAGTCTGAACAAAGTTCTCCTGTATAGGTCTTCATATGAAAAGAACTGGACTTGCTATTTTATTGCATAGTTTTTCATTTTGAAGTTTATATAGTCTCCACAGAATAGGCAATAGTAGTAAAAACAACCAAATAACAGTCCATGCCATTTCCTGTTGGAAAATTAAGCAGCTGTAATTCTGAACATGAAGTGGGAATAATGTGACTATTTTGTAGATGTTTCATGACCCTAATCACATTAACTCAGCCAGTTCTTTTTGCCTAATATGAGTTGATGGTAATGGATGGCCTCATAAAACTTTCAGGGGCAGGTACAAAGAGGTGATTTTGGACAGGAAAAATATTTTCTGTCATCCTAGCAATGTCAAAATCAAGACATGAGTAGCACAGAAGCTGAGGATAATGGCTAGTACTTTATTGGTCCATAGAATCTTGGTTTCTGCGGCATTTGAAGGATGCTAGAAACTACAGGGGTTTAATGACTTTATGGAACTTTCCATGGCCATTGAATCACAGACATCACATGGTGAGGGAATGATTTCAGTTCTGCTGATGTAAAGTTTTATAGCCACTTGCTGTTTCCCATGGTGGGGGGAAAATGGGGTAAACTAATGGCAGGCAAAAGGTCACATTCTACAGAGTGCATAGGCACCCAACTGATTGGATGTTGGTCTGAAGTTTACACAAGATTTTTTGGAATCTTTTGGAGTTTGAAAAATTGTTTTACTATCTCAAGCAGTATATTTCTTCTTTGCATTCCTGGTTTGTTTTGGTTTTGGGTTTTGTTTTTAGTTTTCTTTTCTTTTTTTTTTTTTTAACCAGGGTTTTTGATTTGAAAATGTATCCATTATTTACCTATCAGAAGTATAGTATCTAGTGCTATTGTAATATTTGAATTCAGATTCCAGCTTGAGTTCAGAAATAGAATATTTAGCAGAAATAATAAATTCTTTCTTTACCATTAACATGATTTTTGTGGGATTTTTCTTAGCATTCTTCTTGCATGCTGCAAGATAATAGCACTTCTAACACCAACTGGCTGAAAAGCTGCTTTGCGGAAAAGGAGCTGCTATCCTTGGTGGGCACCAGGTTGAAAATGAGACAAGAATGTGCCCTTCCAGCAAAGAAGGCTAATGGTATCCTGAGCTGCATTAAGACTACTGTTGCCAGCAAGTGAGGGGAGTTGATCCTTCCTCCCTGCTCTGCACTGGTGAGGTCACAGGTGGAGCGCTGTGTCCAGTTCTGAGTTCCTTAGTACAAGAGAGACATGGACATAATAGAAAAAGTCCAGTAACAGGGAACTGAGATGATGAAGGGGCTGGAGCATCTCATCTGTGAGGAAAGGCTGAGAGAGTTGGAACCATCTATCCTAGAGAACAGAACACTTGGGAAATAGCTTCTCAATGTATATTAACACCAGAAAGGAGGGTGCAAAGAGGACCCCTCCAGGCTCTTTTCAGTGGTGTCCAGTGACAGGATAAGGCACACTGAGCACAAACAGAAACACAGGGATGTGAACAGCAGGAAATGCTTTTTTATTGTGAGGGTGAGTGAGCACTGGGACAGGTTGCTCAGGGAGATTGTAGAGTCTCCATCCTTGGAGCTGTTCAAAAGACATCTGGATGTTTTTTTGGCCAACACCAGGCACTAGTCAGCCCTGCTTGAGCAGGATGCTTGGACTGTATGACCTCCAGAGATCCCTTCTAACCTTAACCACTTTATGTCAGTTCAATGTCTAACTAGAAAGAATACGTGACATGGCTGTAGTTTCCAGGCTGAGCTATTCGCTTTTAAAAGGAGGGTAATAGAATGATGTGCAATAATGGACATGGAGCTTTATTGAAGTTAATTTAATTTTACTGCACCATTGGGGTTAGTAGTAAGATAGCATTTGGGAAAGGGAATAGCAAAAACAGATAAATTCAGAAAAAAAATGCATTTAAATACTCAAATATGTGAAAAAAAATTTTTATGACCTCAGATGACACAAGAAAGCTATCTACTGAGTTTTACTTATTCTTCCTCCAAATCAAAGTGACCCATGAAGATAAAATTACCTAAACTTTTGGAAAAATATATTCAAACTGAGTGTTAAGTAAGAGACAAATCCTGACAGAAGAATAATAGAATCACAGAATGGTTTGGGTTACAAGGGATCTTAAAGGTCATCTAGTTTCAATCCCCCTGCCATAAACAAGGACACCTTCCACTAGACCAGATTGCTGAAAGCCCTGTCCAACCTGGGAGTTGGAATCATGGAGAATAGGATTATTCTACAGAGTCTCAGATGAATAGCAGCTCTTCCATACTTAATGTTTGCATGCTGAAGTGTTTCTTTATGTTGGTTTTTTGGTCATTTTTAATTCCCTGCCTTTCCCCTCTTCACAGGATTTGGTTCACCCAAGTAAAGAGTTATGACATCAAAATAACACAGGGAAAAACTGAGTTGACAGATGTTGCCATAGTCTTTAAAATCTGCCTGTTTGTGTGCTATATTCATGTGAGCCTCCCTAAAAAGTTTAGAAAACACTATTCCTAAAAAAAGATTCAGAAGAGTATGAGAAATAGCCACAAACTTCCTCTGCATGAAAAAAAAAAAAAAAAAAAAAAAAGTTTTATTTATTTCATAAACAATGTCAGGGACCAACTTTTTTCTCTTGCAGTTTATTATTTATGACACCACTTCAGAAAGAATATAAATGTAAAATTTGATTTGTTAATAATTTAAAACTGAGATTGCCGGAAATGGATTTTGTATTCCTAGAATGTGCTAATTTTTATCCTATCTGTGTTCTTTTTTTTTTTCAAGTACTTTTTCATTTAGCTCTGCCTTTCAATTCATTCAGACAAGCTCATCTTTGGTTTTGTTACAAATTGAGGTGAAATACCACTCTTTGGTAAGAACAGATATTCTAAATAAGACTCCAGCTTTGAATAAATTGGCAACATTCACCAGTAAAATAACATCAAAATAGAAAAACTGTTACTAATAAAAGCATTTATGTAGTTTCACAAGTTCTCTTGGCTACTGTATTTCGTAGCATGGTTTCATACTTGCTCTTAGGCAGTTAGTATGTTGAGAATGTTTTGTATGTTTTCTGCTTGAAGCAAGCCTAACCTGAGGGACTACTTTGCAATCATTTACATTTAACCTATGTTGTATGGCGTTGTGCTTGCTAATTTTAACCATGCATATGTCAGAAAAGTGACTTGCCTTTATAGAAAAATTGGCAGCTTCTCACTGTCAGTGAATTTCTGTCATATGGGCCAGCAGCTCTCCTTGGATTCTCCTGCAGAAATAGCAGTGTGTGTATGCAAAGGAATAATTGGGTCTTCTCTATCAGTTCTGGTATCTATTTTTGCTATGAGTAGTAAGGGTTGTTCTGGTAGGATCCTCGATTTATTATGTAGTTCATGCCTGAATAGCAGTGGTAGACTGCATGTCAAGTGCTCTGAAAGTGTAGTCATTACTTGTATTGATTATGCTTTAGACAGAAAGGATCTAATTTGATTTTCAGGTCACAGCTTGACTTTTCAAGGCTGATGGCTGAGCCAGGAGGAAGAGGGAACCTTTTGATTTCTTAGCTTAGAAAATAAACTTAAAGGGGCAGGGGACAAACATTATATGGCTTACTAGGATTTTATTTTTTTTTTTTAATAATATAGTAATAAGAAGACAGTATGTCTGTAAATTAATTTGCAGCTAGGTTTAACTTTGCCTATAAAATGTCTGATCTAAATCTCACTGCATAATAAAATAATAATCCTTTGGGTCTGATTCTGTCCTCAGTAACTGTGAATCTCTGTATGATCTCTTAGTCGTATTTGTTTTTTTATATTAGCTGGTTAGTTTTATGGATTACAACAGCAGCAACATATTACAGCTAGTCCTACTGTGCTAAATACCAAAAACAAAGCAAGGGACAATATCCTCCCCAAGACCTTACTCTTTAAATAGATGAAAAGATTAATAGGAGCACACAGTTGTGAAATGTCTTGCTCATGGTTACCCATTAGATCAATAGCAAAACCAGGATTAAACTGGTCTCTCTGTCCCAGTGTAGCACACTGTTGCTTGTATCACAGCACTTCTGGAAGTTAATTTGAAGTAATATTTTCAATTTATGCATACAAATTGCTCTAAACCTAATTGTGTTAGTCTAAAAGGCAGCTTGGTGAGAATCAAAACCCTTTGACAAAGAAAATGCAGGGTACATACACATACCTAAGGCAAGACTTACTTTTTTAATTTTTATCATCATCTTTTGACAAGAAAATGCTTTGAATACAGTAGACAGCCTTTACAGCCAACCCTTCATGGCACAAGAGTAGAAAAGAGGTGTTTTCTGCTCTCAAGCTGCCTGTTTAGTTATGAAATTGTAGTCCAGGATTTTTTCTTGCTGCTTGAATAACACAGTTTTATTGGGACACCAGGAAAAACACGCTTCTAGGTGGGATCATCAAAGGCATTTTGCCTTACTGCTGTGGTCCTATAATCTGTGGGGAGCTGTACAAGTTTTCTGAGAAGGAATGACCACATCCTCAAAGACAGAGGCAGTCTTACAAAGAAATTATCCAACTGAAAGTATTTAATAACTGTTGAGTCTGATCGGCAATGATCATTTAGCTAAGCTCTCATTTCAAATTAAAAATTAAATCTAAATCTAGTAAGTCTCAGCATAAGCGATATTCTAATATCATACAGTACTGGAAATACTATTTTTAAGATACTTGAGTAATAAAGCCTGTCCCAAGCCCTACATTTTTTTTTTTTTTTTGTGAAACCTGTTTTTGTTTCTCTCTGCGGAACTATTGCAAAGACCCATTGTAAGCAACCAAACACTGCATGATTCGTGCAGGCTGTGGTTTGCTTCTGATTGACTACACACACTGTAAGACATCATATCCAGATTGTCGCTGCTTCTATAAACTATAAAAATAATTTTAATCTGTGAAGAATACATGAATAAAATCGCAACAACTTATTTAATGCATTCTTATTAGGAACATACATTCATTTTACCTTTTTGTCTCAATGGGAGCTTGAAGTTTAGATTTGGAATTTGAAAATTTTAGCCATTGTCTATGAGTGAGAATTGCTTTTTTCTTTTGGAAAAAACTCAGCTTTGCATATGTATTTACAGTGCATCCACTGCTTATGTTTTTTGCAATTATTCTAGCTATTTTTTTCATCATCTTTCCCTGAGGGTAAGGATTGTATACCACAGTTTCTCAGCAAGCTGTAAAGGAATAAAGAACTATTTTGTCTGAGCACAGAATCAGTCAAGACATATGATCCATTCTTTTTAGCTGCCCTATTACTACTGAACTGATTTTGAAAGGCACAGTGAGAGAAAGAGAAGGTAGTGAAGTAAGATAGCTAAACTAAAGGAAATGCCCTAAAGTAAAAACACACATTATACGTCCTATATTATATGACTAGTTTGAATGGGATATACAAGCTATTTAATAATGAATATTTTGATTGCATTCCAGGTATTAGATGGAGAGGCTTTCCTTTACCTGATTTTTTTCTGAGAATATATTGATAATTTACACTCTGAAGAGCTATAACTGGAAAATTAAATGTAAGGAACATCTTTAACCATTTGAGCAAAAGAAAGAGCCATAGATCAGATCAAGACAAATGGCTATTTTAAAACCATTAAATACTTTGTACAGCTCTCAAACCAATAACAATTTTCATAAATTATTCAACATATTTTTGACTAAGAAATACCTCAGTATTTGTATTCTAGTTACTCTCAATGATTAGGAGCATTTCGAAGTAAAATTCTGTAGATAGTTGCGAAAACATAGTTCTAGATCTGAAATTCTAATGGAGGAAAACAATACGCAGTTCTATGGCAATCTAGAAAAAGTGGTGTAATTGAATAACTTCCATAATTATAAAAGATGATCAGTATCAATATCTTCAGTGAAGCTGGTAAGAAAACTTACATGAATAGTTCAGTCAACCTTGTGAGTTAATATTTAATAGGCACCAAAAGGCTGATCTTTGTGATATAGTAATTTTATGACACCTATTAAAAATAATGACTTTAGATTTTTATGCTGCCAATGCGCTGTATGGCATGCTATGTAAAGGAATGCTATTTATAAGAAAGGTCTGCAATTGCAAATTTTTCTTTGTTTCATTGGCTGCATAATTGTCCACCTTACAGTCTCTGTGTCTGTTAGACATAGATCTCTCTGTTTCCTTAATCTGACATTTAAGAGTAGGGAAACAACAAAAAACTTCAATCATGTCTTAAACCTTATCACCCTGGAGAACAACTTTACTGAATGTTGTACCAGGCATTATATTAAATCTGACAAGGGCACGATTTCTTGTGCTGTTGCTTTTATCATTAGGTACCTCTTATGTATTTTGGGTTTTTTTCCTGTTGGCCTTTCCTACAATGGATAGGATTTGGTTAAATGACCAAAGATGAACACATTATTGTTTGCTTGTTTTCTTAACCTGAAAGCATTACACAGATTTTTAAAAATATAGACTGTCTTTGTGCTCTCTAGCCCCTTCAAATATCTAAATAATTTTCAGCATGGGGTCTGAAGCTTTCCTGAATTTAAATGCAGCTGTCTCTTCTCTCTCACTATTTCAATATTAGTTTTCCCCATTTCTCTGACCATATGCATATTTCTTCTGGCATCTTTCAAATCCATTTATTTTATTACTTAGTATAAGCATGTATTCCAATTCTACAGTCCTTATCCATAAAAGTACCTTTAAAAAAATTGGCTAAAAAATTAAGAGAATGTGTATATTTTTCCTTTCTGTGATATTGTTTTCCAGACTTTATTTTTTATTCTTCTCCTTTGGTTCTTGTGGGTTCAAATACATTCTTCAAGGAATATGTTGCAAAGAATAACTTTTCATGAAATTAACATCCTAGTATGTTTTACATCTTATAAATGCTGAAGTACACAATGTGGAAGATGGTGCTTGTTCCCTAGGAACTAATGGCTTTCTACTTCAGAAACCTTGAAACATCAAGAGCATTTATTTTCAGCATTAAAGTCAGCTTCACACTAGCCTGCTCTCTTTGAGGGCTTTTGACTCTTTTGTGGAAGAGTTGAAGGCAAGGACCTTGCTGATTTGCTTTGAACTGTACCTCTGGTGAGGGATTATGGAGGGAAGAGCACTGGGGGTAAAAATATGAAAGCCAGTGACTTGGAAACGGTAGCCAGTCTTTTGCCCTATTTGGGTGATTCAGCAGCACATTTAAGGTGAAATGTAAGGCTGTGGTTCTTTTGTTTTACTTGTACCTTTCAGACATAATTTTCAGCAGTCGGCTAGTATTCTGCCCAGTGTGGAAGGTATAGTTATGACTGATAACTGTGTTTCTTTTATCCTTATTCAGGTGTCAGTCATAATTTCTTCAGTGGCTGCTAACAGGAAATGTCTAAAGTATCAGGTTAATGAAGCTTTTATGTTAATGGACACGATTAATGGGAGACAAATTTTAGAAGAGCTAATATGATATCCTGCTCAGAATTAGTTTCCATGGCCTCATGTAACCCTGTAACATTATAGACCTATGATGCAGTGGGAGGGAAGGGGTGTTTAGGTCCAGCAATGAATGACATATGAAACTATAAGAGGCAAAATACAGTCCCACTACCTGCTGTGAACAGCAAGAGAAAGAACAGAAAAATAAGACATCTTTTGTTCTTATATATATATTCTCCATTGAGTCCTCTGAAAGTCTGTAATCTGTGATTCACAGGGGGCTTATGAGCAGCTGAAACATAAAGCGTTGCACAATTATATGGAGAAAAACATACAGGAGGAAAATTCTGTTGTTTTATTCATATAGTTTAGGTAGGTTTAAAAATTCTAGTAACGAAACCCGTCCTAAAAGCCAGACACATTTGAAATGGCTTTTCCCTGGGTTGGTGTTAGACCAGCCTGAAATGATATGCTTAAATGGAAACTCAGTTAATCTCATTTGCTTACCTTTGGTTGAAAAAGTGTTCAAATTCATGATCGCAGCATGAATATTGACCTTTGCTGAAAATTTGATCAAATGTGTTTATTTTTATTGTGAAATTTTAATTACAATGTCTTTGTAGAATTTTAAAATGTGCATTGGTACAGAACTTGATGTCTGGGACAGCCTTTTGTTTGAATTTCTAAAATCTGATCCTGAAGTTGGCAGGCAGTATTTGTGCACATCTGCAGAAATGTACAGGTTATGAAGTGTTTTGTTAGAATACCTTGAACCAATGAGGTATGTCTCCAAAATTTACTAAGTGAATTTAAATTCAAAATCTTTCAAGGAATGAGATACAAACTGTATCAAAAATATCTAATGCAGAAATGTGGGGAAATTGCCTTATGGAAAATTATACAGTTAGGTGTCAAAATCCCCTAGAATTGATTTAGGTATTAATTTATATATGCTTGTGAAACCTCATTACAGTTTTCCTTATTCTCTTGGCTTTCCCATAATTTTTAAGAGGCATCTTAGATACGGATTTTTTCATGTGTAAAGCTAATTTTTGTTATTTATTTTCCTCATCAAAAGCAGTGAGGATTTTTTTTTCTAATTATGCTGATCAGTGTGATAATAACTGTTACTGAAATGCACCAGGAGGCCCACAGTGTTAGTTTGTGGGTTTTTGTTGGGGGGTATTGCTTTGTCTTTGTAAACAAAGAGAAAAATGTGCCTGGGTAATTCTTCTCACTCATGAAGAGATGATTATTTTCTTAACAGTTGCAGAAAGAACCAGACCAAAAAGACCCTGCAAACTCAGAAAGTTTATCTGTGGTATTTTCAGTTTCTTGTTTCAGGGAGCAGATCAGAGTAGAAAAGAGCTGCTGGCTTTTACATGAGGGCATGGTAATTCCACCAGTGAGGAAATACTAGAATGGTAGGTTTTAAAGAGTAAGAATGTCTGATTACATTATCTGTATACACCTTTCTCATGGTGGCATGTGGTACTGCGTGTGTTTTTATTGAATTTGTTCTCCTTCCTTTTTTTCTTTTTAAAGAAAAGGATATTATCACTATCTTAAAGGGTCAGTTAGTCTTAAACATGAGCTCATAATAATATCAGTTACACGGCTTAGACAGCAGATATTCAAGTGGATGAAAAATAATGATGCAAGTTTTGAAAATTAAATAATGCTTTTCATCAAAACATCAATATTTCTCCATTTTTGAATGCTGGTGAAGCTATCAGGTTTTTGCAAGATTTTTAAGTACGCCTCTTCCTCTGCCCTGAGAAAACAAAATATTACAAATTTTAGGGAAATGGAGAAAGGTGCCAAAAAAAATATCATGCCCATGTTGATCAGAAATCACAGAATCAGAAATCTTCTCTAAAGAGGAACAAAATTAGAACTTGGATTTGTGAATTTGCTGCTGTATGTAAAGCTACTCACATAAGAAAGTAACTGAAGAATTTGATGTGTTTGTTTACAAAACAACACTGTTGCAATATATCTCCATGTTTGTAAGGGCTCTGAAATACGTTTTTGAACTGGGGAAAAGAGAACGTTATTGACTGAGTAGAAAGAATTAAAAAAAAAAATTTCAGTAGCACATAGTCTTTTATTTCTATATAAACTAATATCTTTTAATCTGTCTAATCCAGTTTTGTTTTCCAAAACAAACCTGTCTCTAAGGAGATTCATCCTGTTTTGACAGAAGAGGGCAGTGTTTCTTTACAATTGTGCATATAAAATATGCATATTATTTTAAAGATCAGTCTCAAGACAGTATTTTGAGCCAATGAATTTAAATGCAGTGAATGCTCTCTGAATATGCTACTTAGTAAAAATAACAGGCAGTGAAAAACTAGACATTAAGGTTACTTAATTGTTGTCAGCACTGAATTGCACTGACCCCAGGAAAAACATGTAACCTTTAACATACTACACAGATGATTGATTTTTGTGTTGATTCAGAGAAAACTCCAGGAACAAATTCGCCAACAAAGTTTTCAAGTTGACAAGCAGGTATTCTTTATTGTTGTGCTGGGAGACACAGGGCATAGCTCCTCCTAACGTGTGTCCCCGTATGGCTACACAAGCCGTCCTTATATAGCTACTGGGCAGACATACATATTCATGAGATTACATACGGATTACATCATTTTCTAGAAAATTTCCTGCATGCGCACAAAAATGTGGTGGTGGTCTCTCAGGGTCGTTTGCTTCTTCCAACAATCTTCATCACTTCTGTCAGCCTTTGAAGCATACGCAGCACATGCTTATACCAACTTAATTGGTTTGTTTACACCATAAACATAACTACCATCCTGTCCTCCTACTTATCAGTCAGTTTAACTGCAGCTCATCCTGAACACCTGCCATTCCCAGATACTCCTTATCCTTACGTCCTGTTCTTTTAGCCTGTTTGTCTTACACACATTTTGTACTAAGGCCATAAAGGCCCAAAACTACGTCGACTGCAATGGTTTATCTTATACAAGAATTCTCAGCATGTTCTCTAGCTGTACTCTTATTATTTCCCCGTAAACCATGCATCTCAGTAATTTTCCATTGCTACTGTTACAAAGCTGTCACACTTAGCATTGCTTAAAACTAATTCTAAAGGTTTACATATTTCATTTTGCAATTTTGTGCCTCCCTTTGTTTCAGTGTAATGTTCAAAGAATAAATCTATAAAACAGCATCTTAGGTTAAAAATGGTAAAATGGTAAAAATTGAGCCCAGCATTACTGCTTTGCAGAATGTATTAAACATTAGTATCAATAAAATAGCTTTGCAGGAATTCAATGTATGAATCAACACTGGCTGTTCTGCACTTCAGGATTTATCCATGCTTCTGTAGTGTCACCCTTTGTAGGTCAAGCAAACTAAAAAAAAAACAACATAACAGTTTATGAAGGGAATACGGGAATTAAACACTTCTATTTTAAAAGCTCTAAATCTCAGCTGACTTCAAGTTAGTACTTGGTAGACAGGTCTTTTAAGATAAGGATGTTTGCTAAGTCTGGGCCTATATGACATATGTTTTTACATCCTGAGTCGTTTTTTTCTGTTTCTGCCTGAAATAATGTAAGCTAGGGACATGTTTCTCCCTTCCCACCTCCTTCCTACCAAAACATTGTGGTAAAGTTATTCCTTCCCTATATTAATACTTCGCCCCTGCTTTCTAAGCATTTTAATTCAATAGGGGATGGATTAACCTGACAGCTCTTCTTTGAAGAGTACTGAGTTACTCCATATCCAAGAAGACAAGGTTTGTTTGTATGGACATAGGAAACCACGTTTCTCCAGTGTCTAATGCAAATGATTATGTAAACAGGTATTAAAATTTGGTCTACTCAGAGCCAATGGTGTAAGTTATGTCTTCTCTTATTTCCATGCAGGCTCACAATACTGCTGCCAGCCTCATTAACTTCTTGTCAGAAGTAGCACTTAATCATAGAAGAGTCCTAGGAACAAAATGGCTTTGCAGGGAACAAAAAGCTGGTTTAATTAAATATCTTATTAATAAAAAGCAAAGGAAATGTACTGAGGAACGGAAAAAGGTATTTAGAAGTTAATTATTTTTTCTTGCTTTAATTTTATAAGTTTGTTTCTTTTCCTTCTTTGCCTATTTCTCCAAATAATTTTCATTAAATTCAGTGCCTGGGGAAAGTGGCTCTGCAATCCAGACACATTTTCATGGAAAAGCAGTAGAACAGAAAGTGGTGGTACAAGAGTCTCTCAGTCTGCTCCAATGGCTGGAAAAATCCTGCTATAGTCTTCAGCTTTTCCTTCCTCTGCTGCTCACAGAAACACCAGGTATAAGTTGTGGTTCACTTGAAAGAGAAGACAGCATGTCAAGCCTGTTCGTGTGAGCTACCAGAAAAGTCCTCAGGTTTAGTAGCACATGAATTTTATGTAGCAATAATGTGAATGCATTGGGAAGTAATGAGCTGAAGTGAGAAACTCAACATCTTATTGACAATTGCCTGAACAAGCCTCTTTATAAAATCTGGTGTGGTTGTCAGGACTGCAACAACAGCCTGCCCAAGGCAGTGAAGAGAGAGATTGGCCTTTGTGTTCTTTAAATGGTTCAAACTTCTGCTACAACTGCTGTTATGTTTTAGATGTTCATAGGCGTGAAATGAGTCTTCATAGTAAGACTGCACAGCAAAGACCTTTTTCCTTAAGCCTATGTATCCTAAACAAAAATTTCTGAGAAATACAGAATGCCTGTTTTTTTTGATTGATACTTATCCTGTGAATGTCAACATTCTTAGTTACTGTACTGCTCATTAAAGAAGTCAGGAAAGCAGATAATGCAATCTGATAAAAGGAAACATTTAAAAATATAATTAATCAAGTTTGGAACAAAATTCTGAAGCAGTGGCATTTGATATGTCCCTATGCTAAGGATACATGAGATCAAGTACAAGGTGAGATACACTATTCCTACAGGTTACCAGATCCTTTGGGAAATAAAAGTAATTGTTGGGGTATTTTTTTATTATTATAAGGCTTTTGCTTATAGTAATTTACTGCTTTGTCTGTGCTTGCTTTATGCTTGTTATTTTTTTGTAGTTTTTGTTCATATTACTTAATTTCTTTGCACTCATGCACTTCCTGGGTTTTTAGGACTGATATGTAAACTGATCTTATCTTTGCTTCTGTATATGAGCCTAACTTGAAGAATTTTAGAATTTTAATGTTTGTGAATAAAACTGGAAAATCTCCCATCCACAGTGGCAAAGACAGTAAAATGACCTTAAAATTCTGAAGAAGTTTAAATAGTGAGGAATTACAAATTTGTTATAAACTATTTAACACATTCCACATTTATCCTAAGATAAAATCAGAATTTAAATACCTGTGAAATGCCAAAGTATATGTCTATCAAGTTTGGTAACTGTAGAATGAAGAAAGTTCAGAATTCTACCTTTTCCATTAATTTGTTGCACACAAAATGATCTTTAAAAGAACATGGAAGAAACTGCTGTGGAGAGACTTGAAGTAAAGACTGAGGACAAAATACATTATTGATACAGAAATGTATATGGAGCCAGATAAATGCTGTTGTTAATAGACAGCAATTGGAAAAATACATTGCTCTTGTGCTCTGTTGAATCATTGCACTGTTGCCTACCTGATACACTCCTGAAAACCTTTTCCTCTGAAAACTATGATGGCAGGCAAACAAAAATGCATTTCCATAAATTTCTGCTGAACAGAGGTGAATATAATTTTATTCTTAGGTTTTATTACTCAAAAACCATACTTCTTATGTAAAAATTACAAAGTGTTTTGAAAATATTTAATGAAGTGACCAGCAGACACCCCTTGTAAAGCAGCAAATACAGCTTAATCACAGACAATAAAACAAAATTATTAACTGAAGCACCACAGAAATGTTAATGCTTATTTGCTGTGGGTGAAATATTAAAAATCTTCCCAGTACTCAGATATTTTTATTTTCATATTTTTTTGCCTATGTCATACGGTATGCTCATACATATTTGTCTTGAAAGTGGCTGCAGTTTCAACAGAAAGTTAAAAGTACATTACCTCAATGTGGTGAGATGCTAAAGACTGGTGTTTCAATGAGGCATAGGTGACCTTCAGTGTGCCATCCTTTACTGCCCTCTTCACACATCTTTTTGAAAGCAATCTGCCAGGATGTTATGTCCATGAAAACATAATTAACCTGATTTAAAATAAGGCTTCAGAGTGATTTGTGTGTCATGCTTTCAAGAGTAAAGGAGGTCATAGCTTTCCAGGGATGGGTTAGTGCGTAGTTTTTTGTTTATTTTTTAACAGAGAAGATAAATATATCATGGATTAATACATTAGTCTGTTTTTCTTGAAGCGTTTTTGAAAGACTATATTTTTAGTTTCAAATAACTTTTTCTTGCTAATTAGGAAATTCAAAATTAATTAAATTCATTACACAGTAATGTCTTTTCCTTTGACTACAACATTTTGTGAAGATTTTTAAACAAGGTTAAAAGCTAGGATGCTGTGTGATTTCAACTACTTTAACTTCCTTTTTTTTCTCTTTCTTCTAATTTCTCTACTTTTAAAGCAAGTCACTCAAAAATGCAAAAATTACTGTTTATTTGCTGTCCTATACTACAGTTGAATATTATTTGGTCTTCAGCTCTTTGCTGTAACTGAAGCCAAAAAGTGCTATAATGTTAATAAATTGAACTAAGTTACCAAAAAATGTAAGACGGAAAGTCAGGCATTTTCATCTTTCTTTTAGGGTTTATATAATTTCAGTCAAATTCATTGTATTTTTTTAATGCAGATACATTTACAGGCGTATTCTTTTTTCATATCCATGATTTAAAGGAAATAATTTGTACAGAGACGAGTAGAACTTGAAGTAAATTATTTAATCTGTCAAGAATATTAATTTTTGAAATGTTAATACAATAGCTCCTTTAAGGACTAAAGATTTCCTGATGTTTTTAGAATTATAGAGTTGATTTTAATGTGGGGGATATTTTAAACAAATTTTTCATTCTCTTCTCAAGATTTATATAGGAGGTTTTTTTTCTCTCCGTATTCTCTGGTAATAGCTTCATTCAGATACTTAATGTGAAGCAGATATGTGCAATTCAGTTGTAATAGACAGAAAGCAATTTATAGAAATTTGGCTGACAGAGATCAGTGTGACTATGCCATTTGCAAAACACTTCTTTCCTCTTTGTTCTTTGTCCAAGAATATTAGGGATTCCTCTCCACCTATCAAAAGCTAGGTCTAGGACACGTTATCTGACAGATACAGAATAAGAATGATAGGGAAAAAACCCTAAGAGATGGTGTCTTTTACTCCATCAAATTAACTTCTTTTTGTTGTTGTTGTTCTTATTTTCCAAACTCAGTATTGTTTTGTCATTCTTATTGTAGACAATTAATTGCTATGTAGATGAAGTCCACTGTGGAAAATAAGGAAGTCTGCAGGAGATGGTAATCCCAAACAAATATATTCAAAACTATTTGAAAAGTATGGATACAATCATAATGACTTAAGCTCATGCAACCATTTAATTGATTCAATTCAATGTTGAGGTGACCTGCTGTGATATCCAAAATGAAATCTGGACCCACTAAAGTCAATTCTAGTCCATTACAAACTGGATCTGTGCCTTCTAAAAGATGAGCATAAGTTATGAAGCATTCATTGGATAAAATTTTCAAAGACACTTCAGGATGCAGACTTTTATACATACTATTGAATAGTGTGTAGCTGAGCAAACTGGAATGTAAAGGACTGGAATTTTGCCTGGTTTTGTTGGCTGTAGATTCTATTATCTTTTCCTTGATGACAAACTATAAAAAAATCTTCAATCTTATTAATATTGCATGTCAAACTGCCAACAACATAAATCATCCATATATTAATTGCAGCTATTTATGTATGGATTCATTTATTTGCAGATATTTTAGGGTAGTTAATAGTTAATGTGGAAAGCATATAATACGTTGTGTATTTTTATTCAGGATGATCTTGCTATTTTAACAGTAACAAGCTGTGTCTGAGGTTGTTACCTTGTTGAGAAACAAGAATTCTGTTTCGTTCTTGTCACCTGTGATTTGATGCTGCCGTCTAAAAAGTCTGTGAAATAGCTTTTGGAGGTTGTGGAGTAGGGTGTAGTATCTGTAAGGGTTTGTTGCACTGTTTTGGTGGTAGGAAAGAAAAAACTAATTTCCAGCCATAGAATATAAAAATATTAAAGCACCCACGCTGACAATGCAAAATATGGTACTAATACTTGCCTCCTTTTGCTTTGACCTCTAAAATAAGATTAAACTGATATTTTCTATCAGAAAAAAATCTCAAATATACGAATAATTTGCACCTGCATGTTATTTTAGTCCAGCTTTTGTTGCTGAGGAAAGGTTTATATAATTCTTTTTCCTTTTGACTCTGGGGTACTAAGCCCTGAGACCTGCTGCTTGAAGTAGTATTGCCATTGAAGCATTGCTAAACCAAACTGTGGTCATCTTTTACTCACTTTTTTTTTGTGGTTGTTGTGTTCTGGAACATCCTTCTCATGCTGTGTTCTTGGGTTACTTTTTTTTATTTTTTTTTTTTCCTTGGCAGTTGCAAACTTACACAAAGCAGGAATTTCTATTCCATGAAAAAAAAAACCAACAAACAAAAAAATCACCACCAAATCCTTGGAATTCTGCTTTGTTCAGCATTGCTTCCATATAAATTCCTCACTATCTTGGATAGCTATAGATACAAATATACAGATTGATATACCTATAAAAAAAAGGGGGGTATCTAGTGTTGTTTCTTACCATAGAATCATTTAGTTTGAAAAAGGCCTTTAAGATGATTGAGTCCAACTGTAAACATAACACTGCCAATTCCACCACTAAAACATGTCCTTATGTGCCGTGTCTACATATCTTTTAAATACCTCCAGGGATGGTGACTCAACCACTTCCCTGGACAGCCTGTTCCAGTGTTTGATAACATATTCAGTGAAGAAATTTATCCTAATACCCTATCTACACCTTCCCTCGTGCAACTTGAGGTTGTTTCATCTTGCTCTATTGCTTGCTACTTGGGAGAAGAGAATGACACCCACAGCACTATAATCACCTTTCAGGTAGTTGTAGGGATCTATAAGGTCTTATCTCAGCCTCTCGTAGAAACAGGAGCTAGGCTTCAGAGAGCAACTATGGCTGCAGAATACTGTGATAGCACTACACAAGGAAATAATTTTGGGTTTTTAAATGTTACATTACTGTGTTCTGTTGCCATAATTTTAGTTATTTTCCTTTAATTCCTGACACAGATACACAGTTTTTTGTTTGATAGCTGAATCTTTACAAGAATGGCTCAGCATACAGCATGCTGAATGTAGGTGTAGACAATGCAGAAATGGAGAAAAGAGTCATATGGCATACAGTGAAGAAAATAAAAAATTAGTAGATCCCTGGATTTACTGCTTCTCTTCTTGAAACCTAAATCTCTAATCTGGGGGGATTTTTTTTCTCCCAGATAAAACAGTATTAGTTGTAACTGCAAATATTTATGTGCGTTTGTACATGTATACTCATATACATCAGTGTTTTATAAACCAAACAGGTTTGTCAAGGCATAAACAGTGATTGATACTTTGCTTCCAAATATATGCAAATTGCTCTTAAACTGAGAAAAAAGATAAATGAGGCAGATCATCTACTGATATAAATCAAACATCCTCATTGAATCCAGTGACATTATGCCAACTTAAATTATGAGGGCATCAGGAACATTTAAGTTTCAAAAGTACATCTGGAAATCTGTATTATTTTTAACATTAGACAAAAATCTCTGTAATTCTATTGGTTTCAAGGGAAGACACCATACTTATGGAAAAAGTCAGAATTCGGGTTTTTTTATGCTAGTATTGAAGCCTCTTTGATAAGCAAGACAGACTTCTCATCCTAGGCATCTATGTTGCTTGCAGTGAAGTTACTTGTTTTATCAGTTTCTTACAGGCTACATGGAAAGCTGCTGTGGCATTGGCCTCTGAGATTCAGGAGCCCCTGCATCAGGCAGAGGCCTGCGGACCCTGATTTCTTCCTCTCTCTTCTACTCTTGCGTATACTGTGGCCACTCAAGTTATTAAAACATTCTCAACAAGCAACATTTCACAAGCAAGAAATCCTGGCTAAGCATTCCTACCCAACTCTGTATTATCTTTAATTACATAAGTCCCATACTCCATAAATTTTCTTATTTTACCTCTCAGTAGTTACCAAAATGAACCTAAGTAAAGCCCGTGAATGACTCTAAATGAAGCCCATGAATCTTTTTGAGTAATTAATACATACTATGCATGTTTCAATTTCAGTTCTATAAGCAAAACAATTGGCTTAAATTTTTTTCCCTTTATGACTCTTCTAAATCTGTAAAGGACACTGGGGTGACTTAGAAATGGTATTTTTAAAAATGTTATGGAAGAAAAGATGGAATAATAATGTGCTGGTTTTGACTGAAGTAAAGTTAATTTTCTTAATAGTAGCTGGTATGGGGCTGTGTTTTGGATTTGTGCTGGAAACAGTGCTGGTAACACTGGGGTGTTTTAACTATTGCTGAGCAGTGCTTACACAGAGCCAAGGCCTTTTCTGGTTCTTAGCCCACCCTGCCAGTAAGTTATCTCAGGTTGCACAAGGAGTTGGGAGGAGACATATCCGGGACAGCTGAGCCCAAGTGACCCAAGGGATATCCCATACCATATGGTATCATGCTAAGCATGTAAAGCTGGGGGAAGAAAAAGTAGGGGAGGACATTTGGAATTATGACATTTGTCTTCCCAAGTAACTGCTGTGGGTGATGGAGCCCTGCTTTCCTGGAGATGGCTGACCACCTGCCTGCTGATGGGAAGTGGTGAATGAATTCCTTGTTTTGCTTTGCTTGTATGCACAGCTTTTGCTTTACCTACTAAACTGTCTATCTTTCAATTTAAATTAGATAAATGAATAAATTTGTTTCAAAATTTTTAGATGAAACCCATTATTTTTATTCTGTTCCATGATGCATTCTCTATATTCTCCTAGCTGCTACAAAATCCAGCTTTTTCATCGTCCATTGATTTCTATCTGGAATGCGTCTCTATAACCATGACACTGCCTTCTCTCAATAATTACATTATCACAAGCTGTTATTGTCCACTCTTATTCTGCAACTCTTTGTAGGAGGAGGCTCGTAGGATGAGCAATGAGCATATGACTGGTACAGAACACATTGCAATCATAGCTGAAAGCTAAGAGTAGAATTGGACAGTCCTAATAAAATCATTAATTAGGTTATGAATACAGTTCTCTGCAAATTGAAAACCTGGAAAACCATCTTAGATTTTAATGATTTTTAATGATTCCTAGAAAGGAATATGATTTAATAGGGTAACTCCATAGTGGGTCATCACCCAGTGGCTGTAGGATTCTCCATTCACGTCCTCCCTGCTGGCTGGATATGGCTTGCTGAAGGTGCAAGATCTGACTCCCAGGCTTGGTTTGCAAGAGTGTGCACTCCAGCAGATATGGATACTGCCTGTTTTCCCTAGCCTTTGCCTTTGCCATTCGACGAGACCCAGCTTTTCCTTTCTACTAGCTCCAGTACCTCATCATCACACTTTCTGATTATGCTTCTTTCCTTCCTCCATTTCATAATCTGTTTCTACTAGTAATGACCTCATCTCAGTCACTTCTGATTGTTTCTGTTCCACACATCAGTGTAACTCTCCTCCCACCCTTCACCTTCTTGCTCAAGTCCTTTTGCCAAGCCAGCTGTAGCGCACTCTATGTAGTCTAATCTCTTATTTCAATGCCTGATAGCTGTACCACACTTTTCATTCATCCGTGGCTCCTTATGCTCTTTTAGTCTCTCCTGCTTTCCAGTTCTTGGTCTTAGCCTCAATTTTTCAGCAGGTTTTGGTAGTCTCATACAGATCCTTCATCTCAGCCTACTCTCTACAATAGCCCTCTTTCTCATCCTTCACAGATGTCTGTGGTGCTAGTTGTTTGTCTCCATATTTGAGCTGCTTCTTTCATGCATGTCTGAAACATGCCTAATAGTACATTTCTAGTGCGTGACTTAAAACAACTGTGGTGGATTGACCCTGGCTGGATGCTCACCAAAGACACTAACACTCCCCCTCCTCAGCTGAGCAGGGGTGAGAAAATATAATGAGTCTTGTGGGTCAAGATAAGGACAGAGAGAGGTCATTCACTAATTACCATCACAGGCAAAATGGACAGAACTTGGGGAAAATGAATCTGATTTATTACCAATTAAATCAGAGTAGGGTAATAAGAAATTAAAAAAAAAAGTCTTAAAACACCTTCCTCCACCTCTTCCTTGTTTTTAGGCTCATCTTTATTCCTGTTTTCACCTGTGCAGGGGAATGAGGAATGGTGGTTGCAGACAGTTCATCACACGTTGTCTCCGCTGCTCTTTCCTCCTCAGGGGAAGATTTCTCACGCTCTTCCCCTGCTCCAGTGTGGGGTCCCTCCCACAGCAGACAGCCCTCCATGAACTTCTCCAACGTACGTCCTTCCCCCATGCTGCAATTCTTCACAAGCTCCTCCAGAGTGGGTCCCCTGAGGGTCACCAGTCCTGCCAGCAAACCTGCTCCAGCTGGTGGGCTCCTCTCTCCATAGGCCCACAGGTCCTGCTAAAGCTTGCTCCAGTGTGGGCTTCCCATGGGGTCATAGCCTCTTTCAGGCATCCCCCAGCTTTGACATGGGGTCTTCCCTAGGCTGCAGGTGAATATCTGCTCCACTGTCGATCTCCATAGGCTGCAGGTGGATATCTGCTCCACCGTGGACCCCCATGGGCTGCAGCTCACAGACTGCCTCACCATGGACTGCACCAGAGGCTGCAGAAAAATCTCTGCTCTGGCTGCAATTGCTCCTACACAGTAACTTTTTCCTTACCTTAAATATTTTATCTCAGAGATGCTGCAACTGTTGCTGATGGGCTCAGACTTGGCCAGCAGTGGGTCCATCTTAGAAACAGCTGTCATTGGCTCTACTGAACAGGAGGAAAGCTTCTAGCAGGTCCTCACAGCAGCCACTCCTGTAGCTCCCCTGCTACTGAACCTTGCCATTGTAAACTCAATACAATTGGCTGTGTTGTTCCTCTCTATTTCAGCTGATGTATATCCAGTGTAGGCACCTTGTTTGAACCAAAACAAATGGTGAAGTTTTGCGCTGCCTACTTCTACAAATCAGTGAAATAGATTTTTTATTATTTCTTTTAAAAATTGTAAACATTTAGGGAAGAATTTGAAACCCAGCTGAAAATTTGTCACGTTAGACTTAAAAATTTGAGTTTGTCACCATTGTTAGCAGCTGAAAACAGAATATTCTAAAAAAAGTTGGTGGGAAATCACTAAGATGCATTGGTACTTGTCTCTTATATTATGTTCTGTTTAGCCGCTTGGCTTTTGTTTGATTACAGGACAGTAACAGGGACTAAACCAACAACAACTTTGGGGCTTATGGGTGGGGAGTTCTGAGAGCAGTGTCCAATCAGAAGATAAAAAATGGCATAATCAGCGTTTATAACGATTATGAAATGTTTATATAAATTCATGCATTCTGGCTCATAATAGCCTTGAGCTAGAGTACATGGATTTGCATTCTGAATAGTTGCAGAGAAATTGGCTTTTTGGCTGAGATAATACTATACCTATATAATGAAGAATAATGCATTTTCTTCTAGACTGCACAACAAAAATTCATAGAAGAAAAGAATTTTTAAAATATGAGTGTCTAAAAATAGTGCACTTGGCCTACAGCCAGCATTCCTACTAATATATTTTGACTGAGTAAAAATCTTGTTACTGAAGATTAGCTGCTGTCAGAATGAAGACACAGTAGAAATACAGCTGATCCTGCTTATAAGGAACTTTGCTGAAGTAAAACTTACTGTAGAAGAATGAACTGTGGATTGAAAACCAAAATAGAAAGACTAGCTAATTTAAGTTTTCTGTACATAGGGTCAAACAGAAGTTGGTTTTGGTTTTTTATTTTTCAGTTGTGTTCATCAGGTGTTAGTGCTTCTCTTTGAAGTTCAGCTTCATATCTCTTTTTTAGTTCACTTGTACTTAAAACAGTTTCCAAACATATTGGATTTACTAATGGATCCTGTAAATGAAGTACAGATTTTAAAATTTTTCATTTTCATTTACTATCTCAGACACCATTTGCGATACAGTTAACTTTTCTGAAATTAAAAAAAATACATTAATACCTTAAAAATACCCCGATATCTTGAGAGTGAAAATACTGTAATTCTAATGTTAGTAACTGTTTTTGTATACCTGAAACACAAAACCAGGATGTCGAAGTTCCATTTTTCTTTAGGGTCTAGACCAGTTGTTATTTTATTATCTTATTCGTAGATGATTCAGCATTAACAGGAAAACTTGTTTCACTGTAGTAATCTTTTATAGTGCACAATTCTGTTAATGAATGTTTAATATGCCTTAATGAAATTTCTGAATATAGTGAAACAGACCCTTTGAAATCGTTGAGCTCTACTGAGATGGATTTTATTGCCACAGGAATGCCGCCACTGAATGGACAGTCCTGTTCCCAGTGTGGCTTAAATTTTCAAAGACATGCACCTGAAAATTAGCTGTGGGAAGCTATTAGGCTCATGAAGGAATTGAAAAGTGACATTATGCCAGTAAGGATTTGATGAGTAAAAGGGACAGGAGCAGGAATTACATACCTGACTTTTCCTCAAGCGCAGACATTTTTAGGCAGACCTAGACTAGAGAGTGGTGATTTCAACTGTCATGGTGCAACCTGCTGTTCAAAATCACCTTGACTTGGGCAAAGAACAATGACAATATTTATTCTTTCATATTGTATTTTCTTATAATATCTATTTATTAAATAATCTGCTGTTGTTCATTTGGACATTTTCTTACCCAAAAGGGAGATTTGCTTTCCCTCTTGCTAAAGAAATTGTGTATTCTAAAAGAATTAAGAAACTTTTAACTGTATCAGTGGGAATTATTTTAGTGCTTTCCAGAGTGCTTGTATAACACAATCATTCCAATGTTTTTTCTGACTATTTATGTACTAAATTTCAGTGAATCCTGGAAGCTATGAGGTGTTCCAAAAGCCAGGAGAATTGCTACAAAAAATTAAGGAATCCTGTAATTTAGGTTTAGTTACGTGTCTTATGGAACATACTCAGTTCCTGAATTAATACAGTTGGAATGGTCTTCCAAGAATACCTCCAAGAGTGCTGAAAGCAAGAATATAAAAACTTGTCACTTTTCATTGTAAAAAAGGATCTGGAAAACACAGCTGGTGACGATAACCCTTTGGTAACCAAAATTGTTCAAAATATAAAATGAAAAATAGAATAGCAATCTAGCTAAAATGGTTGTTTATGAGATTATTTTCTTATATTTTCCTTCATATTTCAATATATACTCAAATTCCAGTGACAGATGACATTTCAAAAAGTAGAAAAATAATAGTAATGATTTGGGGGGATTTTGGTAAGCTTAAGTTGTCACGACATATTAACTCTGGAAAAGTTAATTGTTTTATCAATATTGTGTCCAACAGTGTAATGATTTCGGAGTGCATTTGCTTCAGAAATATATTGCGCAATCATACTTTCACCAATATCAACTTATATCCTTATTTTGTTTTGCTAGTTCATATATAATTCTTGCTAGTATCTGCACCAACATATACGGTACAGATTAATGAAGTGTGGTCCTCATTTATCTTGTAAGTATTCTATTTTAAAACAATTATGGGAAAACAGCGTATGTGAATAAAATGAATGATTTTACTTTTAAAAAATATGGAGTACAGGATCTTCAAAAATAAAATTTAATTGCTCTGTCAGTAACTTATTCTTCATTTAAAATGATGGTGTATGTAATTAAATTCCAATGTAAAACAATTTCAATTAGACTAATGAAAACTAATTATGATCTTTTCCAACATTAGGAATATCAGTTCAGTAACTTGTTTGTACATGCCATCAGAATTTTTTGGTAAATTGTCAAGCTACAAACATAAATTATATTGTGGTAGTAATAAATTACCAAAGAATGATACAAAATGAGTAACTCAATGACCACATAAAATGATACTGATCTTTAGAAATTCATCATACATCTTGATAATGTCCCTGTAGTAAGTATGTCAATACATGCTCCCTATTGTTTTATAGCCTTGACATTAAGTAATCATGACCATGATATTTTTGCCACCTAAAAAAATGAACCATAAGAAAACAAATTCAGGTTCATGCTTTTTGCAAGACAAAACTGAAATGGAAAAGTTACTAATATATTACCATAACTGATTAACTATTACTGCCAATTGATCAGTTGTCTGGATGTTACAAGCTTGAAGTGTTTTAATAGCTTTGATTCCCCACTACGGTAATATATCATTTTTATTGAGAATATGCAATGATATCTTTTAATGCAAACAGAAATATTATTCTGTGTTATAAATTGTCTAAATAAATGCCAGATAATTTAATTTTACTTCATTTAATTCTAAGAATAGAAAATAAAATATTTGGAGGGCTTGAAAATTCTAAACTTCTTCAAGAATGATAAATTCATGCCAAAGTAGTCAAAACTCTGGCTTATCAAAACACTCAAATGAGATAAGGAAACCTCTGACAAACTTGTGTATGAATATGTACCTCTGACTTTTCTAGTATTACTGGGTAGTGCTGTTATGCCTTCCTTTCATTTTAAATTCTTATCAAATCTCGTTAAAGAATCTGCAAAAAATAAGCAATTTCCACTAAAACTTTTATTTGAACGAATTTAAAGTGTTGATCAAAGATGATGGGACATGTACATGTCAAACAATTTTACTAATTTTGGAAAAATATTGAATGCCAGGATATATGTAAGGGAATGTTTGTCATTTTTCCCTTGTTTAACTTGGTAGAAAACACTTGAAATTTGTTTTTGCTGTTTATGAATTTACTCATCCTGGTTAATGAATAGGAGTCTGAGTTATCCATTGAGCTTCTAAAATAATAGAGAAATGTGTTGAAGTTCTGCAAAAGTATTAACTACTCAAATACATTGGTTGCGCATTGGTTCACATGTATCTGTGTGAAATTTCATGTTATGTTTTTTGCTGCTTTACCCTTTTCAGTGGAAAATGGAATAATCGAGACTAACTTTTTGAAGAATTTTTACATTACTAACAGATCATCATGTGAATAGATGCATGGACTCCTAGGAGTCTAATGTTAGATTAATGTAAGGGGTAGAAGACATTTTTGGGAAAATGTCACTTAGTTAAATGGCTTAAAGAAAAATTTTCCAGAAAGTGACATTTATATTCCACTTTCTTTGACACTGGGACTTTCCATTTTAAGAGAGAACTCGGTAACTTTGTTTGTAAGGACAATGGGCAAGTAATACACCATACTAGAGAGAATCAAATTTGGAAATGAATGGTTTAGTGGTTTAGAGCAATCGTTATCTGCCAAAAGTTCATAGGAGATAAAATAGACCATTGTCTCTCACTTACAAGACAAAAATGTTATATATAACCATTTTTACCTAATGGTTATAGTACCATAGTTCCCATTTTAGACTTATTTCCATTTCTATCACTGAAACAAGATGCATGACTTCACTTGAATTAGAAGTCTAATGGTATACAGTCAAAGGTTCAACTTTTGATTTTTTATGGGGATTAATCAAATAATGCCTTCTTATGTTTTAAGTTAAAAACAATTTTCTGGATATGTTAGTGCAGCTCACATATACAAATGAGATTTACACGCTCATATATTTGTGTATATATATATATAAACAGAAACATGAAAACAGTAGGGTTACACACAGATAGATAATAATTTATGAGTAGGAGGAAGAGGAGATTTTATTTGCTTTCAAGAGACATGTGTTAAACTCCTAAAGCTAATCACAATATGGGCAGACCTACCACTGTTCAAAACTGAGCCCATCAGCGAACACTTGTGGCACCTCTGTGATGACTTATTTAAGAAAGTGTAAAAAATGCTGTGCAGTGCCTGTGAGAGGGGGGTGAGAATATGTGAGAGGAGCAAATATGTAGGCAAGGAGCAGGAGGTCCTGGAGGTGGAGAAGATGGCCATCCTGCAGCCCATGGAGGACTCCATGTCACAGCAGATAAACATGCCCTGAAGGAGGCTGCAACCTGTGCAGAGCCTGTGCTGGAGCAGACTTTTGGCAGAAGCTGTGGCCTGTAGGGAACCCATGCAGGAGCAGTCTTTTCCTGGAGGTCTTACCCCATTGAAAGGCCCCACACTGGAACAATTCATGAAGGATTCTCTCCTTTGGGAAGGAAGGATTCCACACTGAAGCAGCGAAAGAGCATGGAGTGGAAGCAGTGATGGTATGTTATGACCTGACCACAACCTCCATTCCTCATCCATCTGTGCCACTCACAAGGAGGAGACAAGAGTTATGAGTGCAGTTGAGCTTGAGAAGAAGGAGGGGACCCACTAGCTTTTTTATCCTATTTTCTCCCTGTATCCCGTTGAGGAGGTGGAGTGATAAAGCAGCTTGGCAGTCATCAAGATCAGCCCACCACACCATGTTACCCATTCTTGTAGACCTCTTTTTCACTAGTTCTATACTGTATTACCTTGGCTTTTATAAGCAGGAATTTTGTGTTCCATGATGCATAAGGAGTTTGTAGTTGCAATGCCAGCTGAGATGCATACATGTATTTTTTCATTACAGGGAGAGGAAAAGCTCCATGTATCTCTGATGTGATAGGAGAGGCTTTCAGCATTCAGTAAACTATTTAGGCAGCCCCACAGTAATGTTCAGATCTTTTTTTCTTCTTCAGTTCCAAGTGATGATGGAGTGGAAGAAATTGCGCGTTCTTACTATGATACTGCTTCCTTCTGTTAATTTGCGTCTAGCTGTGCTTTATGAAATTTAAATTGAAATGCTAATGTGCTGGTTTAGCATTATTTGCCATCCCTTGTATAATGTATAAATATGTAAAATTTTAACTTTTTATGTTAAAATGTTTGTGTGCTATATAATAGAATCCATTAAGGAGCAGAGCCTTCATTTACATAGTTCAGTTTGCTATCTGCTATGTACATTCGATTTAACTTTCTCCTATGAACAGGAGGATCCTAACAGGATCACTTAGCAATATGATGACAGGCTTTCTGTCAGTCTAAATTAATGTTTTTTCTTTATTTCTACGATAGCAGAGCACTGTCCACTGGTATATGAGGACATGAAGTTCTATAGTTATATGGGAAAATTCACCCCAAGTTCTCTCTCCTCAACATTTGGATGAACTGATTTTCTACTCTAAGAGGGAGCTCAGAATGCCTTTTTATTGTAGCTCATGAACTTTCCAGTCCTGAGCTCCAATTTCAATACACATATATGTATTGACATTTAAATATATGTTTCCATATGTATATACAGAATTGAAAACCTTACATCCTATTTCAAATAATCAGCTGTGTCATGGGTTCAGCAGTAGCAGTCATTTTTTCTCCTTCTTAGTGGCTGGTGCAGCACTGTGTTTCTAGCTTTCAGCCTGAGAACAGTACTGATAATACCAATGTTTGTAGCTACTGCTTAGAATGTTTACAATTGGTCAAGGACT
>WYDI02025768.1:32267-54873 GCA_009867235.2 Psittacus erithacus | reverse complement strand
AAGTTAGAAACACAGTGCTGCACCAGCCACTAAGAAGGAGAAAAAATGACTGCTACTGCTGAACCCATGACACAGCCGAAGGCAGCAGGACATCTTGGGGCTGGTCCTAGGGGACGGTGAGAGGATGATGTATGCTTCACCTCTGGTGCTGTGTGTGACCATGCTGCACCATTTGCTCCCAGGACCAGCACCACGCTCACCTTGCTGGGCAGGGGCAGAGCCCGGGGCAGCACCACACCTGCTTTTCACCACTGAAGTCCCTACATCCCACAATCCCCTTGGAAAGATGCTTCTCAAGCCTGGCACATGCTCTCTCCTGCTGCAGGTTGTGCTGGGGACCAGCACTGTGTTTTCCTGCTTTCCTATCATTCAGCTTCCCAGCAGCACAGCCATCCTGCACACCAGCATGCAGACACCTCAGCCTTCACACACCATTACAATACCCCCCTGTACAGCCCTCTCCTCACAGCCCCCAAACCCCATGGCGCTGCCCACACCCCAAACCCCTGCATCTCCTCCTGCTGTTGGTTGGGAAGAGAAAAAAAAATATTAATGATTATTAGGAAGAGCTAAAGTGGAATTGCAAATGTTATTTCTCCAGTAGATGGATGATAGCAGGGTGGATGATAGATAGCTGGATGGATGGATCTCTCTCCCTCCAAGCTGTAACCCCCTTCCAATCGCTCCCTCCGGAGCGCTGCTGTCACCTTGTCTCTGCTCAGAAGGGCTTTTACTGGCTCACTGGGGGATGCACGAGAACGGGTTATTAATACATGGAGAGGGGGATGGAATCCATTTGACTTGAAAATAGCTGAGAAACTGAACTGCACTTTTAAAATCTGCTTTTAATCAGAAGGAAAAGAAGAGAAGTTTGAACAATTAGGGAGTAATGAAGAGCTTTGAAAAAAAAAATGCGCTCTGAAGATTAGCTAAGATTTTTACAGCACTTGGAGAATTTAAAGGGCTATGCTGGTATTGAGCAAAGTGATACAAATACTCCCTGTGAAAATCACAGCCGGTGGGACCGACGGCGAGTGCCGTAGCCTGGATGTCCACAGGCAGGCACGGAGCTGGTTTGCCGCACGCGGGGATTCAGGCAAGGAGCTGGCAGCAGCAGGGCTCACACCTGCCCATGAGAGGTAACGGGAGCGTGTCCAGGAGGGGCCCCCAGCTGAGCCGTGGATGGAGAGCCACAGTAGAGATTCACACTTGGGAGTGCAGCGGCCATGGCAAAGCTGGACCCATCGCAGACACTCCAAGCGCTCAGCAGGGGGAGCAGGGGTGATCCCTCATGGGTTTGGGTTTTGAGGGCCAGGGATGCCCAGTGGATGGGCATGGGCAAGGACCGCTGACAGCACATCCCTGGAGGACAGCTTATGGAAAAACATCCCTCAGGTACTACCATGGCACACACATGGGGCAGGCAGCCCCGAAGCCTGAGCTCATCCCAGCCCCTGCCACGCGGGGAAGCCCGCAAGTCAGCCTGCCTGTCCCTGGTGTGCTGGTGACTGCTCCCCACTAGTACCTGCCAAGGGCCCATCACCGGGAGGTGAGCGCGGGGGCTGCACAGCCGCACACAGCAGCAGCTGGGTAATTTTCATGCTAAGTGAAAAGTAAAGTGCACAGACTCTTTATTAGAGTGAGCACGGTGCGGGGAACAATGAAGGCAGTGATGATCGTTAACTTTCTAATCGGAGGAGAAAAGTCCTCAATGCAATTTTTATGGTAATAACATCGACACTAAAGATAATTGCTCCCCGCGTCGCGCTTAGAGCCAGGAAACTGTTTGGGAAAAAAACATTAATTTGCAGGAACTGAGCCAAAGTTTCCTTAAGGCAGCTGTTCCCTGTGCCACCCTGGCCCCAGCCCATGCTGGCACTGCCCTCCAGCCTACCCCCTGCCCTTGCCCCCCTGCACACACCAGCACCCCTTGTCCCTCGCACTGGCCAGGCTGGGTTTACACCACACTGGTGCTGGCTGGTGGCACAGGGCTCTCCCAGCGTCAGCGGGAGGTGCTGGAGGAGGTGCAGCCCACTTCTGCGGTGGTGGAAGAGGGCCAGGAACATTTTGGGTGACATGATGGAGCAGCACTCATGCTGCAGCAAAGGGGATGGGCAGGGCTGCCCCACGTGCCGGGACACCGCAGGCAGGGAGAGATGGGAGCTTGTGCTGCCTGGGGAATAATAAGCACAGGAGAAATTACAGCCAGGTGACATTTTAACGAGGTGACTTCCTGTGTGGCATTAATATTCCAGGGGCCGCAATTCCCTGGTGGGCGTTTGAGAGATGAAAAAAAAAAAAAAAAAAAAGAAAAAAGAAAAAAGGAAAAAAAATCCCAGCCCAGTGAAATCAAATAAATAAATCTCTGCCTGAGCGCGGCGTCTCCCCCACCCCCGGCATGGGCGGGTGGCATGCCGTGTGATTTCCCCTGTGATCCCCTGCCGCCGAACGAGCAATCGGCTCATCTTTGAGCGCGGCGGCAGGATGATTTATCCCGGCTCCCGGCGCCCCGGCTGGGGCAAGGGCATGAGCTGGGGATGATGCATTGGGCAGGAGCAGAGGTGGCGGTGGGGGGAAGGCGGGAGAGCAGGGCGCGCGCACAGGCCACCACTCAATCCTGAATTAATATTTGACAAATCAAATCTACTTAGGTGAGCCATGGGCCATGTGAGAGAGATTTATGTGGGCCTGGGGCTGTCGGCTGCACGTGCAGCCCATGTTTGCCGCTGCCCAGCGGTGCTCCAGCACTCACAGCATTATTCCCCGCTCCCCGAGAGCAGGGATAGAGCCTTCATGTCCAAGTGGCATGACAGCAGAAAAATGCCTTGGCCTCTAAGTCCTGGGTTATTAGGCTGACAGGAGTGACAAGCCCTTTGCCTGCCTCAGCTCTGAGCCCTATGGCAGAGCTGGTAGCTGGGGCATGTCAGTGGCCACAGCGGGAGATGGTACCCACTGCCCAGGATGTCCCTGCGTGCCGGGTGTTCCGTCCCAGGGAAAAGCAGCCAGTTCCAGTATGGCTGGGACAGCTCTCCCCTCCGTGGGGCTGGAGCAGTTCCCCATGGGTTGGGGGCAATTATAAACCTGTGGGCTGAGCTGCTGCACTGGGAGCTGGTGCTGGTGTGAGGGGTGTGCAGAGTTGTTCTCTGCAGGGTCATTTCAGTCCCAGATCCATCACCAGCCTGCAGATTCATGGGCCCCGGGAGGTGACAGGAAACCTGATAGGTTTTAAGACAGCAACATGCCCTGAATGTGCAAGATGCCTGAGCAGGCAAGGCAGGGAATCCAAAATATTTACAGCCTCGGGGGACACGATGGCTGTGGAGCATGGAAGGCAGGCTGGGCTTCCTGGGATGAGCTGGCCACACAGGGGAAAGACTGCCAGCATCCCTGATGGAAATCCCTCCCTTGGCACCAGCATCTCCCCAACAACTCTGCAGAACTGGCAGAGGAGACTGAGGGCAGCCCAGTGCCCTCACACTGAACCTGCTCCTGTGGCAAAGCCCTGGCGTGGGGGTCTCCTTGTGCTGCAGAGGTCTCCTTCAGTGATGCCAGAGTCATCACTTCAGTGCTTTCTGCCACAGTGCCCCTCACTCCTGCCCATGGGTAAGGATCAGCCTTTACTTGTTTCTTCTTGCTGACTCCTTTTTTTGGCACAGCAGGTTCCCCATGCCCATGTGCCCAGGCGGGGATACTAGGGTAGCCCTCAGCCAGCCCTTGCCTGGATGATGCTGCTACAGAGACACAGCACTGGGCTCTGTGCTGGATACAAGCCCCACATCTGGCTGCAGCCTCAAGCTGGGATGTCTCAAGGGACCTACATCACACCCCTGTCTTGAAGGACCTACAGCACAGGGCTCATGGCAGGGCAGGCAGCCTTTTCAACTCGTCCAGCAGCCAAGAGGCAAGTGAAGCACAAAGCTCAGGCCAGCCCAGAGCCCTGGGTGACTCTGCTGCCTGCCCTGCCTGTTTCTCCCCCAACTCCCTCTCTGCCAATAGCAGAGCCCTCCACCTGCCCCAAGTGTACTGGAGAACAGCCAAGGGCCACAGGAGGGATGTGAGATATGAGAGCCATAGCCTGCCCACAGGGATGACTTGCGTGCCTACACCCAGTAATTCTTACAGCATAAAACAGAGGCCTTGGAAGTCTCAGAGGACTTTAAGAAATGTCTACAAGTTGCCTGGGCGAGTAGAGACCAGCTGTGAGAGGTGATGGTTATAAGGAGAAGGCAGTTTCCAGTCCTACCTGACCCTGTTCTTGGCCAGACTCATGGCCACATGCATCCCAGCGTGTCCCTCAGAGTGGGATGCAGCAGGGTGGACGGAGGGCTGTGCCACTGGGGCTGCAAGCCTGCAGCAGTTTCATCCCCAAGAGCTGCACATGGTTCCTGGCAGCTCTGTCCAGTCCAGCTCCAGCCCCATGGCTGCCCCATCTGCAGCAGTAGCAAACTGCCCCAACCCTGGAAGTACATGATCCATGGGAAGGTGGGGTGACCAGCTTGTAGGTTCCAGCTCTCAGTGGAAGTGTGTGCTTTCATAAAATATCTACATTTGGATGCAGAGATTTCCAGGGATCAGAGGACGCTGCGCTGATAATTAAACATCTGTTCTGCATGTGTCTGTCTCGCTGCTGTGACATCGCTCAGCCCTCACTCTCCTGTCTGTCCTCTGATAAGCAGTCCAGACAGGAATGGCATAGCATCCCCCGCTCACCACTCTGCCCCAGCCCAAAGGAACAGCATTCCAGGCCATGGGTGCTGGGAGAAAGAGGGCAGGTTTGGTCACCCTTCGGAGCAAACAACAGCTTCTCTGCCAGCACCTGCAGCCTTGATGGGGCTGCAAAGCCAACAGCCTCCACTGTGGCTTATACCAGACCAAACAGTTTTGCTGAGCCCCAACAACAAACAGTTGTGCATTGCCAGCCAGTGCTTGCCCATGCATTGTCCCCTGGGCTGAGCAAGCAGCTGCCACTGCCATCCTGCAACCATGAGAGCATCAAAACAACCTCCAAATTGATCTCTGAGACTCTTCTGCAAGCCCCAGTCACGTCCTGCTAGGAACAAGTGTCCGCTCTAGTTACTGTCTCCTAGGAGAGCACCAAGGGCTTCAGGCTGTCACAGGAGGAGCGGACCCAAACATGACATCTCCATGGAGCCCGGGGAATGGCAGGCAGGGCCACAGAGCTGCAGAGACGATGGCGCAGAGGCCTGGATCGACGGGTCCTGGCCGGGCACTGTGGGGACTCCAGGAGCTTGTACAGGGCTGGGCTGGTGGGCGGATGAGAAGGGACAGGGGTTCGTCCCTTCAGGTCCCTTCCCCAGCTGTGGTTCCCCCAGCCAATGGGGAGCTGGAGATGGGCACAAGGCGGGGGGAGGCTCCGCGGGGTGCACTGCAGAGCCCCAGGGGCAGCACCCCAGCGTGGCCCAGCCTCCCGCCCCCCTTCCCCAGCGCTGCCCTCCGCGCCAGCAGAGCAGCCCCGTCCCTTGTCCTCTGCCTGCTCCCTGCCCTCACCTCCTCCTGGCCCCCGCGCTGTTTGTCACACCTGTCACTATGGCAAGGGAGAGATTAGCCACAGACCCTCCACTCCCGCCCCAAGCCACTGATTCATATTCATGAGACTTCAAAGCATCTCGCCTGGCTCTCCTGCACCAAACCTAATCCTCTGCTGCAGCACTGTGCCAACAGCCCTCATTCATAGCGCAGGATGGCAGCTGGCAGCCCCAGAGCCCTCCTGTCCTGGCCAGCAGCAGCCACACACCCACTTGCTCCTGCTCCCCCATGTAAAGTCCGGCCCTCAACCATGAGGGGTTGCTCTGCACCATGGGGTACTGCCATGGAAGCCACAAGTAAGGGGTTAGCAGCACAGAGGCAATGGCTTTTGGGTCCTCACCTGCCCAATCCCTCTACCCCTCCTGAGGAGAGGGCTGTGCCCGCAGCACCTTGCCTGAATGGCTAGCCTAGCAGCATTCCTGCATGGATCGCAGTGATAGTGCCAACAGCCCATTGTAGGGGCTAACCAGTGCCAGGGCATCACAGACCCTTGCATCCCTATCACAATCAGCAGACAGCAGGCATTGGGCAGGGGCTAGTCAGGAGCTGCTGTGTGTGTAGAGCACGGCCTCGCCAGGCAGCATGCCTGGTCCTGCTAGGGACTGATCCTGCAGTACAGCACCAGCAGCAAAGGGGCAGGGAGCATGATGGAGGCCATGGCATTTGGGGGCAGAGGCAGGACCAAAGTGAATACCTACCCCCATCTTACCCCTGTGGAGTAGTGCAGCACCCAGGGGTGCCCTCCCATCACTCCATTGCAGCATGAGTGCAGGCAAGGCTGCAGACCCCCACAGGCGCTGGGCCACCTCCACATCCAACTCATCTGCTCTGTGGCAGGATCACATCATGGTCAAACACAGCCAGCCCTGCATGGGGAGCCAGCAGTATTGTGCCACCCTCTGGTGCTGGTGCTGGCTCAGCACACAGGTCCTGGCAGCGGGTGGGCAGGCAGGCGGCAGGTCCCCCATGGAGCCATCTCCTCCAGATGGCGAAGACCATTAGAGCCGCTCTCGCACGCTCGGAGCCATAAAGTTTATGGACCTCATCATTTCGCTGTAATGGAAATAGTTAAATCTGTCTCTGTTTAAGCAAACTCTGCCCCCTCGGGAGCATTTGACGAGGGCGGGGGGGATTCCTGTGGGCAGTGTGCGCCTCTGCTCACCATCTGCCACTGGAGCAGCTGAGGCACCCAGCCCTGGCACTCCTGAGAGGTCCCCATCATGCCAGGATGTGGATAGGCAGGTGACACCAGCGTGGGGGCTCTCCCTGCACTGCCAGCTCTGGTGCCTCAGCCTCCCCTTGGAGCAGGGAAAGTGAGGGCCACATTTGCGGCTACCAGGCAGGACTCGGGACTATGCAAACTCCCTGCCAGCTGAAGACAAGAGGTGATGTGCAGGCGAGTGGGTGAGGGTGCAGGGAGCTGCGGGCAGGACGATGCCCACCTGCTTCAGGCCAGGGACCCACAGCTATGTAGGACTGAGACTGGGATTCCGAAAATGCTGACCTGCCCTTCACAGGCAGGTACTTTGGCCCAACAGTCCCGGGTAGGACCAAGCCTGGACCATGCCAGAGCCCACTGCATGGGACAGAAGAGGACACGATGCAGTGAAAGACAGTTTTCATCCTTCACCAGGCATTTCCCAGGGACTGGGCAGGGGAATATGATCCCAGCACAATCCAAGTTGCCCCCAGCTCTTGAAGCAGAACCAGAACAGAGAGTGGGGTGAAAGCAGCACCCCTCTGTGCCTCACAGCATCCTCAGCCTTGGCTTGGGGTCAGAAGGTTGGACCCCTGGCTGGGAAGCTGCCAGTGTGTTTATGGAGGGCCAGGTCCGCCCCATGGCTGCATGAGGCAGATAGGGGTGCTAGCGCCAAAACAGTAGGGCAGTGTCCCATGTGTGGGGTCTCACTCAGCACCTCCCTCCACGTCTCTCCTGGGATTGGGTGAGACCCAGGGCTACCCCAGCCACTGGAGCAGATCTCCTCACCCATACTTACCCATGGCAGTGGTGGGAGCTACCCCCTCCCCAGCATGCAAAGCATGATTAATTACAGAGTAAGTCATTAATATTCACATCTAATTAAAGATCCTTATCATGAATAATGGAGCTCACTCTCCAAATCATAGGACAAGGATGGAGGAGGGGGAAAAAAGGCCTGTGGGGAGAGGGGGCTGCAGAGGGGCAAAGCCCTCTGCAGTGGTGATACTCTCCTTGTAAGGTACCCGGGTCTGGCAGTGCCCTGGCTGGGGATGAAGTGATGGGCAGAACCTCAGGAAAGCAGGGGATCCAGCCACCCTGTAGCAGGAGCTGGAATCACCGGAGGCTCCAGACACTCCTGCCCATGGGTCTCTAGCCTGCCACCCCAGTGTGCTGAGGATTCCTTTGTCTTGCACAACTCCCCGTGGAGCAGGGAGCACTGTCCTCATCTGGTGACCCATAGCCCCCAGATCAGCTAATGTCCCCAGTATGGGGCTGCCTGGTTACTGGGGAGCAAGAGGAAGGAGTGGAGGGGGACAACCGGCATTTTTCCTGAGTTCCTGTTATACAAATGAAAGGTTTTTAGTGGGAAAGACTCCGGGAGAGTAATACATCTCCTATATTGATCGCAGGCCAGGGACCAAGGCATGGCTTAAACAGTAATTGATTTCTAGCCGCCAAGATGTGTTGGGGAGCATTGATTTAACAGCACTGCAGACACACTGCTACTAATCTGATTAAAGTATTTAGCAGAAATGTTATTCTTTAAGAAAAAAAACAGAGGGAGGTGTTGGAGCTGCTGGGGGACAGGGGATGAGGCAGGGATGTGAAGCAGGGTCAGCCTAGCACCCACCGGTGGGGGCCAGGGGTCAACTCTGCACCCACACCACACACGTCTCCATCCAGCTGTGCTCACAGCTGTTCCTGCTGGAGATGCCAAAGACACATGTGAGTCCAGCAGGACGCAGGCAAAGCAGGGCCAAGGACACGTGCTGGGAGCCTGAGTGACATGTGGATCCAGCCAGCAGCCCTGCTGGGTGCTCTGGGCAGACAGCAGATGTGAGAGTGGAGGTGAAGGCAGTCCAGATTGAAGGCACACTCACGGTTGAGTGCGCATGTGGCCTTTACCAATGCCACAGCAGCCAGGGAGCACCAAGCCAAGCACCAAGCTCCTGCAGCCTCCCAGGGCAGCGAGAGGATGCTGTGCCAGGGCACTGCACACACTACTGGCCCTCTGGCCACACAGTGTCCCCATGCTTCATGCCCTGCCATGGAGCTTTCACATGTTCTGCCCTCCCATCACACTGCTGAAAGTGAGGATGGATGCTGTGCTGGTGGTGATGAGACTCCTCCATGCCATTCCCAGCCACAGCAGAGAGGCACCACCTGAGCAGGTGGAGGGGGTCCTGCTGCTCCCCATCACACCCATCAGCCCAGTTAATTAACAGGCGATATCAAACAAATAAATTATTCCTGCTTCCTATTGATTCTAATTTACTGGCCCCTGGAGAGCCTAAGCTCATTTATCCCACCTGTCACCCGTGCTTAGCAGCTGCACTAACATCTGCCCTACTCCCTTCACCTCTCCCGTTCCTCTGTCTTTGGGGCAGAGCTGGGCACAGCCATGGAGCTGATGCTGCCCCATGCTGCTGCCCGTCATCCCCTGGGATGCAGCTGCAGCCCTGACTGCTTCTTTTCCTGGTGATGGCAAATACCCCAGTGGTGGCAGCACAGAAAGGGAGACTGGCTGCATATTCTCTTGGCACCCCTTGCTCCCTGGGGATCAGCTTCATCCAGGGATGCCCTAGCTCCTGCCAGCCCTTTCCCTTCCCCAGTGCCACCAGAAAGTGTGGTGGTGTCAGCTGTGGTTGCCAAAGCCCAGCCCCATTTCTCTGTAGGCCCGGCCCACGCCAGGTCCAGCAGGACAGCAGCCGGATTTACACACTGTCCTGGAAAGAGGCCACTGCTGCCCATGCTCCAACCTTTGATGTCTGCCTCCTCTGCAGGAGGCTGATCAAAGCCTGAGCCCCTCCCAGCTCCCGCCCCTATGGATGCTGGATCAATAAATCAATCCCAGCTCAGCTGCTGACTGCACAACCTTTTGCTCCCAAGCAGGCCTGGCTGGGAGATCCCAAGGAATCGCTGCGTCCCAGCATCCATCCCTGCCTGCTTTGGGGGCTAACTGAGCCACCAATGCCACACTGGTCTACTAAGACATCACCCATGCCAGCCCTGGCTGTTGGGCATGATGGTGGCAGCTGCAAGCCCTTGGCAGCCAGGAGTATCAACTGCTTGGGTCTGGGCAGTGCCCAGTGATGGGTCCTGGCTCTCCCCTGGACCACAAGGATGTCTGCACAGGGCTGGGCTTTGTCTGGCAGGACAAGCAGCAGCGTGTGTGACCTCCTCAGGGCACAGGGATGTTGGCTGGCTTGGCTGGAGGATGCTCTGGGCAGCAGCCTGCCGACACAGAGCCAGCTGTGAGCTGGACACAGCCAGAGTAGCCCTGACCTCACCTGAAGTCCAGAGAACAACCAGCCCATGCCCTACAGGGGCAGCTGGAGGCTGACCAGGACTGTGGGACTGGGTCGGGAGCGCAGCCTGCGGCCTGCCTGCTGCTCGAGGCACTGGTGCTTTCCAGAACTGACTGAGCTGGATTTCTTTGGGCAGGACAGGTTAAATATATCCTGGCCAGAGGCCAGCAGCAAGCTACTTGCCATGTGCCCATGGTCTGAGCCTACCTGGAGCATTAGGTGCTCGGACAGGGGTCAGCCAGCATCTGGCTTGGGGAGGGACGTAGGAAGCACTGGAGTGACTCCTGGGGACTGCCCCCGAGTCCTTGGTGTCATCTGTCCTTCTCCAAGCCCTTGGATGTCCCTCACGCTGGCCTTCCCTAGCAGAAAGTGGAGCAGTGACAGCTTCACTGCTGTGCCAAGGGGTGGGTGAGGAAGAGCATCAGATGCTGCTGCGAGCCCTGCTGCCAAGGTGGCTATGACCAGGGAGGCCTGGCAGGTGACTCACTCACCCGAGTGATTCATCCCAGGCGGCTGCAGGAGCAGCCAGGGCAGCTTCAGCTGGTCTGGGATGCCTCACCCATCTCCAGCCCTTGGCTGAACTGGTGCCCTGCTCCCATGAAGGTGCTCCTCACGGATGTGGATGCCACCAGCCTCCCATGCACTGACCCACCACAGCCCTGCAGAGGCTGTGGGGTGCTCGGTGGGTGGGAGACTGCAGCTCCCACATGCTTGGCATGGTCCCCCAGTGGGGTGTGGGTAGGAGGAGCTGCTGGCAGCGCTGCAGCCGGGAGATAAGCTCCCCGCTCATCCTCATCGCGTGTGACGGGAGGGAGATTTATAGCTCCAAGATGCGATTTGTGCGCGGCTCCAGCACAAGGTATTGATCACTCCTGGTTGCTCCCTCTGCTCCCTCACCTCCCAGCCCCTGCTGCCTGGCGAGGCTAGCAAGCTGGCCCTGCCGGTTAACTCTTCCAGACCTGGGGACGCCCAGGGCAGAGCACCCCCTCTGTGCTGCAGCAGACAGGACAACAAGGAGCTCCTTAGGTCCAGGCTGGTTGGGATGCCATGGCCCCTCTCTGGGGACAACAGCAAGGTTTTCCTAGTTGGGGCTCGGAGCAGAGCAGGCACGGGTAGTTTGGCTGGGTTGGCAGCACAGAGCACCCCTTGGCAAGGAGAGGGGCCAAGGGCACAAGGGGGGACTGGGGCAGCCAAGGGGACAGGGATGTTAGGCAGTGATAAGGGGATAGAGCAGCAGGGATAGGCATGACGCCAGGGATTAGCGCTGAGCGTATGAGGCTAGCTGGTGGTGACAAAAGGATGGTGCTCAGGGGACAGGGTGTGATGAATGGCCACGGGCAGTGCCAAGGGCACATGGACAGCAGTGTGCACCTACCAGTCCCAGGGACTGCTGCAGGGATGATGTCAAGGGAATGGGGACAGGGACAGACGAGGGGGACGGGGATGGGACTGTGGGCGGCTCTGCAGCAGCAGCAGCAGGAAACGATGTGTGAAATGAAGAGTTCCTGCCCAGTGCCCAGAGGGAGCGTGCAGCATACTGAGCAGGGCTGGGGCCGGGGAGGGGGCAGCAGGGGGGTGCACGGCCGAGGGGGTCCCCAGCACCACATGAGGACCCTTGCTGGGCGCCCCTCCGCAGCATGGGGCTGTGTGTCTTCTGCAGGGAGGCGGGAGGGGGAGCTGGGCACGGGAGCGGTGAGTGGCTGCCATGGGGCTTGAGGCTGTGGGGGCACATATCTGCTAGATCGAGCCCTCACTGCCCCCCTCTCTGAGGTGCCCCAGCCCCGTGTACCCGCCACCCCCTCCCTGCTCGCTGGCTGGTTCCCCGCTGCTCCGCAGAGATAATTAGATCCGCTATTTCGGCAGGTTCCGCATCCCTGCCAGGCGGATCTGCAATCAGCCTTGAGAGGGCCCGGGGCTCCCACACCTGCGCACCCCCTCCCCACCACCGCATCAACCCCGTGCCGGGGCACCTTGCCTGGCCCTGCTGCTTCTGCCTGCCAGTGACCTGCAACCTGCACCCCTGGAGACAATCCTGGGCGCTGACAAGAGAGGCCACACACTCCTCTCCTGTGTCAGTCGTGTCTCCTCCACAAGCTCCAGGGTCACAGATCATACCAGCTCCTCTAGAGGGTTCGCTCCGTCCCCAGAGCAGCCTGGCTGCACATGGATTTGTGCAGGGGATGGCACTGACCCCAAGTGCAAGCAGGAGCAGCTCCTCATGAGCTGCCCTGCACCTCCAGCTCCCATCCATCCCTGGTTCCAATGTTACCATCTTCCTGCGGCACCCGGGGAAGATTTAAATAATTCACGGAGGTGAGCTGGAGCACAGATGCTCCTGCAGGCAGCTGGGTGCAAGCAGGCAGCAGAGGCTGGGCAGCAGAGATAGCGGTGCCATCCCCACCGGCTGCCCAGGGCCTGCTAGCACTTACCAGCCGAGAAAGACAGACTGGGGCTTAGCATTCATGGAGGAAAAGCACTGAGAGCATTATGCTGATATAGCTCAGCAGAGGTGAGAAGTGAGCAGTGTGCCCAGGGAACCCCACATGGGCTCTCCACTCACCATCCCTTCTGCCCCATACCCATATCTCCTGTGCAGGATCCCAGACTGATTCCTGAGAAAACCTGTTGTTAAACTGGCAGCTCCAGCTGTAAAATCAGACCAGTAATTTAAGGGGATAAAACTATTAATAGAACATAAAAATAACCACTGTTTTCTGAGGCATGAAGCTGGGAGTGAAGGTGAGAGGGCCTGGATGACTTGCACAGCCACCTCCTGGTCCTGCTCAAAGCCCTGGTACTACCAGTGCTGGCGTGGTGGGAGGACTGGCAAGCATTGCTGTAACTAATTGCCAGCTGTTCTAGGAGAGGGGAGATTGGCATCCATCAGGAATGGGGTTCTGATGGACTCCAAGGCTGCTATTACCTGCCAGCCCTGCTATTACACACTTCATCACTCAGCATGGCCATGGCCACCATGCTAGCCCATTGGCTTGGAAAACCAACGATGCTTACCAGGAGTGTTTCCACTGCAGTCCCACTACCTGTGCTGCTAGCTGCACATTGCACTGATGCTGTTCAATGCTGCCTGCGTCATCCTCAAAGTCCCATGTCACCACGTTAGGAGCTGGCCTTCCTAACCCACAGGTGATGCTCTCAGGAGCAGCCACACTGTGATACTGAGATCCCATTGCAACCCAGCTCATTTCGGGAGGATTAGTCTGTGATCCCCCACTGCCCAGCCCCAAGAAGGGTGGCTCTATGAAGGAGGGAAGGTGAATTTCAGGGAGATTAACCCAGCAGGATGGGAAATGGAGGTACATCTGAGCATCTGAATGGAAGGAACATCTGCCTCATGGGGGAGTGGATAAAAATACGCTGACATTTACCTGCCAGCCTCGAGCAGGGTGGGTGGAGGGCACCACAGCCAGGCCATGTCCACAGAGGGATACAGGCATCCACCCAAGTGGCAGGCATTTGATGCCTGCTGTCCTGCTCAGTCTGTAGGGGCAGCATGCGGCATGCAGCAGCGTGGCTGTGTGCCTGCAAGACAGTGTCCTGGGGCAGCACCGATGATGGGGTGTCCCACTCAGGTAGGGGCATGGGCAGGGCACACACAGGCATCTATGCTGGAGCAATAGGACAGCCAAGCATGCCTGCTGGGACTGTGGCGTGCTCAGGGCTGTCTGTGCATGGAGATGGGCAGCAAAGTGGCTGACGGTGAGGTGTGCAGCTGAGGCATGGGCTGTGGTTGAGCTCAGGGCAGGGATGGTGCCTGAGACCGGAGCCTGCTGAGGAATTCACTCCTCCCAGGGGGATGGTAGTGGAGCAAAAAGGCAGGGCTGGGATCCCCAGTAAAGGTTCCCTGAGAAATGCCCAAGGAAGGTGATGAAAACCTGCCTGGTCACCCTCCCCTGCAACCAGTGGAAAAAGGCCTCTTAGCCTGTCCAAATCCCTGTAGCCCAGGCTGCCAGAAAGGGCTGGCAGCACTCTCTGCCTTGCTCAGGAGCCAGGGGATGCCACAGTGGCTGCTCCCACCCCTCCATCTGCCCTGTCTTCCCATACACCACAGATGAAAGCTGAGCATCCTTCTACAATTGCATTAACATTTCCAGTCAGTGCCGGCAGCTCCTCCTTGGGATGACACTTAAATCTTCACAGCCTTCTCTGTGCAGCTCAGGCCAGTCACCTCACAGACACAGAGGTCAGGATGCCTCCTCTGGCATCACTGCCTTGGCATCCCACCAGGGAGTAGACATTGGTGGCTATGTGCCCAAGGGCTCAGGGTGTCTGCCTAAGCTGAGACAAAAGCAGCCTGCCTCACAGCCCCGTCACCCATGTCCCCAGGGCTGCAATAGACCTGAGAGTCGCTGGCACTCCTGTCCCTTGGCCCCAGCAGCACCCAGCCCTTTCCTGGCCCAGCACCATCCCCATCCCAGCAAGCCCAAGCCCTGGCTGCCAAGAAGCCAGCGCATGGTTGAGGATGGGAAGGGTTAACAGCTGTGAAAGCAGAGCCTCCCCTTCCTCCCCCTGCTGCTGTGTTTTACAGGCTGGAGCTATTACCAGGAAATGTTCCCATCAGCACCATTGATCCCCTTGTTTACAGCCCTGTAATCCTCAGCTTTTGACTCGGGAGCAAAGATGAGGAGGTGGCTTTCTCTTGGGCATCACTTCTGCCCTGCTTGCATCCCTAAGCCATGCCTGCCTGGTTCCAGTGCCGGGCTGACATGCACCAAACCCTGCGGTGCCCGGCTGGACACTGTGGTCTCTGCAGCCCATGGGGAGACCAGAAGACTATGGAGGGTGGCATGGTGGAAGGTGTCTGAGGCAGTGGCCACGGCCCTGCTTGAGCTGGCCTGTGCAGGGAGCCACCGGTTCCCCTCTCCTCCCAGTCCCAGCACACGGCTGTGCCTCTGCCAGCTGCCTGACACCTGGTCACAGGGCCTCATGTGGCAGCCCTGCTTTGTTCTCATTAGTGCCACGAGTGGAGCCGTCACGCTAAATTAGGGACCCTCCCGACATCGACACGCAGCACTGCATCTGCCAAGCCAGCAGTGCCTGACAGCCGGGAGAGCCCAGCACAGTGGCAGCGGGCACCCTGGGAGGCTGCAGGCAAGGCAGGGCTGCTGCACCGGCTCCTGATGTGGGGCACTGGGCTTGCACAGCTCTGCCTGCCCCTGCACCTGTGTGCCAGCTCGCCCCACCCCAGCAGGGCTTGAGTGGTGCCCTAGACCCCTATGTCGGGGCTGTGGCTCTTCCTTACCCTTGACAGATCTGGGATGAGGCTCTCCCTCACTTTTGATAGAGCTGGGATCCTGCAAACCTGTGCTGATCATCTCTCAGATGCTTGCAGGGTTTCCATCACTGAGACTTTCAGGAGCTTTTGTAATTCTTCTGGCTCTGAGGCCACTAGAGCTTTGCCACCTCCCAGTGTTCCCAGGCATATCCCTGGATTGTGCCTCCCTCTGCTCACTTGCTACTTCCTGGATGCAGCCCATCCCCTGGCCCCAGTTCTGCTAGGAAGCATATGCTTTGCTCCCATCCAAAGCTCTCAGGGAAGGGGTTTACCTTCCTTCCCTTGGGATCCTACAGGAGGGGTAAGGAGTCAGGCTTCCCAGTTGGGCTGGGCCTGCCTCTGCTGGGGTTGATCCAGGCTGGGCAAGTCCCAGGGCTGGGCTCCCCATTGCGCCCATTCTCTGTGCCTCTCAAGCCTGCCTTTGCAGCATAAGCCCTGCCAAAGCATTGCCAGGTCAGCACACTCCCCTGCTCCGCTCAGGGCTCTGCCCCAGCCCCAACAAACCCCATGTCAAACCAGTTAGCCTTACAGCTGTCAAAAATTGTCCCCTGGCAGCTTTCCCCTTCCCTGATCCCCAGTCACCAGGGGCTAGGGTCTTTTTGTCAGCGCTCCAGCAGTGCTCCGTTCTCCAGGTGCCAGTAAATGAGCCATGGCCAGCCCTCCCTTTCCCCTGCAATGTCACACCATTGGACACTCACTGTTTGGAAGTCACTGCCATTGCACTCCTCATCACCGAATATGCAGTGGACAAGCATCTCTCCCAGGTCCAGCTGGTGGCCCACGCGCCCATAAAACTCCTCCAGGTTGAAGGGACGGCTCTTCTCCTCCTCATTCATGTCCAGTGTCCCTCGCAGAGCCTCCAGCCTGCTCCTCTCTGCGCTCTCTGGCAGCAGGGGCCAGCCAGCCCCATCCAGGAGACCCAGCATCTCCCCTGCCCAGTACAGGTCATGACTGGAGAGCTGCGAGAAGCGGGCAGGGTTGAGGTTGCAGATGGTGATGGCTGGGAAGGTCTTGTTGCGTGCCGTCACCTCCTCCAGTTGGGTGCTGTGGGGGTACTGGAAGTACAAGCCCACACACTTGGCGTAGGTGTGGATGAGGAGGCCCAGCGAGCCCAGGAAGGCCAGCAGCCACAGCAGGTTGCGTGCGGTGTAGCGCCGGTGCCGGAAGATGTGCTGGAACCCGTGGAGGGTAGAGCGGCTGGCAAACTCCTCCAGGCTGCACGAGCGCTGCTGCGGGGCCGGGGCATCCCGTGCTGGGTGCACAGCAGGACAGTGCCCCTTGGGAAGGGCTGCCGAGGGCTCGGGGGGATCCCAGGGGCGTGGGGGGAGCCTCCTGGCTTCCTCCAGCCACATGCTGCCGTCCTGCTCTGGCGCTTCCCGAGGCGCTGGAGGAGGTTTGAGGAGAGGATGATGGGCACAGCGGGCTGGGGCTGGGCGACAGGCAGCATGCGCCAGTGCCGGGGAGGGACCGGCACGGCGTGGCGCTGCCCGCACCCTGCCTCGGGCAGGAAGCTCGCTGAGCGCCGAGACCACAGACCACTTAGCGTTTGCCGCATCCCATCCTGCAGGAACCAGAGCCAGAGGCTGAAACTTCCTGGAAAGCTCAGGGTACGCTCCCTGCCTCTCCCCTGGGGATGCGGGCAATTAGCTGGAGTCCTGCTCTCTTCCAGCATCTGCGTGCACTTAGCGTGGGCTCTCCAGGGAAGGAGAAGTGGACAAACTCCTCACATCCCCCAGCCACGGCACATAGGAGCCACCTAGGCTGGCCTGCGTTCCCCTGGGCTCAGGAGAGGTGCATATGCAGGCATGACTCAGGGGGCGATGGCTCTTTGGCTACAGGGATGTGGGGGTATCTCAAGAGCTGCACCAGCCTCGAAGGAGCATAGCTCCAAGGCATCAGACTGGTGAAGGAGCTGAGGTGCCGGGTTTCACAGCTTCTGCACCCTTGGGCTCCAGCACCCCCAAAAGCTGAAAGGGGTCAGGTTCTCATGAGCACAGGGCAGGGCACTTGGGGGCAGTGACACAGACCCAAGGGGAGTGCCAATGCTGGTACCACCTGCATGCCACCATGGGGATGTTGCCAGGCTCTCCATCATGGTGCTATCTTGAGTCTGGGAGCTCTGGTACAGCGCTGGGGTTGGCACAGCTCAGCATCCCTTGCCCTCGAGATGCATAGAAGAGGCAAAGTGTTTTATGAGGCCAGCAATATAGCTGAGGAAAAAAGTTGCTTGTGAGCATTGGGTACACCCGTGTACCCAAAAGCTTATCTCTCTTTCTGAACCATCTCCTTTAGTCTAGTAAAAGATCCTACCTTTCCTAACCAGGCTCGCCACACATGTATTCACTTGGGCAGACCCACAGCACTGTTTCCCTGGCAGTGAGAGCAGAGCAGAGACACAGAGAGAGGCACATCCATGGGGCCAGGGAGGACAGGTCAGGGCTGGGGAGGGAGGATGCCCAAGCTGGGAGGGTGGGCTGTGCTCCCCCACCTTGTTTCTGCTTCACACACCGGTACCAGTGCAGGAGCTTGCTGAGAGGGATGATGAGTAAATCAGAGGTGAGGATGCTGGGGCACAGGTAGGATGGTAGAGCCCAGGCCCAGTGGGTCTGGAGGTGGGCAGGGCTGGTTTCTCTCCTGCTCAGTCTCTGTCAGCCCTTGCTGGGCACCCAGCAGGTATGGAGCAAAAGGCACTGCAAAGCCCCACTGTGTCTGCAGCCATGGGATGGCGACGCTGGCCCTGCCCATCTGCACTCCCCTGGCCTGTGCTCCCCAGCACAGCTCTAAATCCATTAGCTTTGCATAATTAGATTTTTCTCAATTACCAGATTATGATAATTAACAGCTCATTTGTAGGAAGCAGTGCCTAATCCCAGCATCACACTTGGCTCCACGCCAGCCTGGCTGTCACGGCTGCGGGTGCTGGGATGGCAGGCAACAGAGCAAACATCAGTACAGGGAGCCCTGACAGGCAGCCTCAAGGATGCTCCCACTACCTCCAAAAGCTCTCCACCACTGGTGACCCACACCTCGCCTGCACTGCCTGGCCAACACAGCCTGCCTCGGAGCATCAGACCCCAAAACCAGGGACAGCATGCACTAACAAAGGGGGGTCAGCAGGGTTTTAGAAGCGGCTCAGGCACCCATACAGCCCTACGGATGAAAAAACTTCCTGCAATGTCTCTTCCTGCAAGCTGGCACCAAAGGAAACCACTGGAGAGGTTAGCATCGTGGCTGGCACAGCTACAGCCATTAAGAGGCTTGCTAATGAACTTTTCTAGTCAATAATGTTGCCAAGGAAGGACAGAAGAGCAGGGTGGCAGGAAGCAGGCACCAGTAATGTACCAGTCTTCATCATGGGAAGGCAGGGCAGTCCAGGCAATTACTGCCCATCAACAGAGCTTCATCCCTAGTAAAATAATAGAACAAATATTAAGAGAAAAATGCTTCTGAGGACCTCAAGGGCAGAGGAACGAGGAGCGATAAAGATTTACTTGGAGCTCACACAGAATAAATCTGCCCAGTCTGACTTGATTGTCTTTTTTGGGGTAAAATTGCTAAATTAATTGATGGAGAGGACACAAGAGGTGTGATACATCAGGCTTTTATTAAAGCATTTGATGGAGCATCTCAGGGAATCAATTCTATTTAGCAGAGGCAGCCTACCCCTGCCTAGGCCAGTTGCAGCCAAAGAGGTGAGGGTGATGGGGTGGCCTTGGGGTGCATGGGGAGCATGGTGGCATTCTGTGACACCAATGTATCTCATTTCCCACCCCAGGTGAACGTGCTGCAGCTCTCCCTCCGTGTCCTGGCTCCTGGGACAGCTGTGCCAGGAGCACCAGGGTAGTATCCAGAAAAGCTGGATGCAGCCCCATGGGGGCAATGCTTGTAGCCAGCCCAGTGGCCTCACTGCATCCATCAGGGGACACCACCTTTGCATGCCCAGGGCCATCCTGCAGCTTCAGGGTTCTTCTGCTCCTGCCATGGGCTCTGTCTGCAGAGCTCTGGCTGGGAAGTGTCATGGAGGGTGGGCAGCGGCCATGCCCAGCCAGGCACAGCTGGCTGGGATATCTCAAGCCATTCCTGTGTGTCTCCTTTGCCCAGCATTTCTGAACTTCTGCCATGAGCGCCTCCAGGCAGGGGATCTGGTCCTGCCTCTCTGCCCAGCAAGGGCAGCAATTGCAGCTCATATAGGCAATAAATCAGGCTGCTTGTCAGGAGGTGACTGCACGGCCCCTGCTGCTGCAGCTCCAGTTTCCCAGTATCTGATTTCCCTGGGCTGCAATGAGAGCCGGCTGGGTTTGTGCCGCTTGTCCCAACTGCCCCAGCTCTGCCTCTGTCACTGGATTTTGGTAAAGGTCTTCGAGTGCTTCTGTGTCCAGGAGCAGCATCTCCCAGAGCCTGGCCCTGACAAGGAGCAAAGCTGCCCCAGACCCACTGCTCGATGTCCTGGGAGCCAGATGAGCCCCAGCAAGGCAGCTTCACTCAGCCTCAATGGCATTTGCTCCTCAAGCAGATCAGCGCAGAGTCAGAGGTCCCAGGGCAAATTCCGATGTGGCTTTCTCAGCAGCAGAGCAGCCCATAGTGTGGCTCTTGTTGGAAACCACCTGGAGCATTTTTCCTTGAAAACAGTTTCTCCTGACTGGGGGGTCCTTTGATGCTCACGCTGAGCACCACACACAGGAGTTACCCTCCCAACTGCAGCATTCGTTCTTCTCATCAAGGAGTTCCTCTTGCTGTTCCCTTCAGCTTCAACAGTCCCTTTCTAGGGCCCAGCAGTTGCGGACTGGAGGTGCCAGAGGTGACAGCAGGCTCTCTCATGGAAGCAGACCTGATGCGGGGCAGCAAGGGAGGGTGTCCTGCTGGCAGGAACCCACAGAGTGATGAGGTCCCTGGGAGCTGTGAGATGCTGGGGGAAGCTGGTGGAGAAAGGGCTCATGAAGGCACAGCTTACCCCCATGCCTGGCCAGCCAAACTGCTCCATAAGAAAGGCACTAAATATCCATAAGACCATCCAGACATCCCAAGTGGGTATGACGAGCAAAGCACTAGCAATTCAGGAGCTGAGCAGAGAGAAAAGGCATGTGATTTGGAGGCACCAGCCGATTCCACCATGCCTCACACTTTTCGGGTAACAGAGGAAGCTATCAAATGAGGCGCATCTGCAGTGGTCCCAGCAGCAGCCTCTCCCCTTCCAGCAATCTCCTCTCTCCCTGCAGTGCAGCTCCTTCCACCACCACCCTCCTTCCAGCTCCTCGAGCTGGTGCTAATCCCCTAATCTGCGCAAAGCAACAATTTTCTGCATGGCACAGCGGCTGCTTTGAGATCTGTAGCCCTCCTCCCCCGAAAGCCAGCTCTGTCAGCAGCAGCAGCAGGTATCTGGTGCGACAGGCACCATCTACCTCCAATAATACTGTTTTATGTGGCTCTATTTCCATTTATCTCTGAGCTGATAATTATCCCTCACCTTGCAACGTGTTGTGCTGCCATGTGTGCTGAGGAGAGGAGGGGATGCATGCTTTGCAGGGCAGTCCTGGACCACAGCCTCCTGCCAGCAGGGTTCGACGAGCCGGTGGGGAGATGCTCAGGGATGAATCCTGCCCACCACGCTGTCTGCTGAGCCGTCCCTCCCCTCTCCGCACCCAGGCTGCGTTCCCTTTAATCTCACACAGCAGCGGAGATGGATTTTTTCCCTGTGAGCCAGATGTGTTGCATGGAGCATAAACACCCATGACAGTTGTTGTGCTCCTCGGTGCGAAGGCATCAGATGTCTGCATTAAAACAAAGCTCTCCACTTAATTACTCAGGCTGATAATTCAGCTCATGGAGGCGGCTCTGGCTGAGAGCAGAGGGCTGGATCACAGCTGGGACTGGAGAGCCTTAGAGTGCACATTAATCCCATCTCTCCCAGCCCTGATTAACGGTGCTGGAAACCTGCCCACCCTCCTCATTCCCAGGGGAAGGGTCTGTCCAGGTACCCCGTTGCCCCACCAGAGGGGCCCAGGCTGGTGCCTAAGGGGCTCTGCTGACCACTTGCTGCACCAAAGCACCCTCTTCCCAGCATATTCAAGGTGGAGTCTAGGACATGGGGAACCATTACTTGGAGAGTCCTGTGCTGCTCTGGGAGCAGCCATCCACTGAGCCTGGAGCCCAAGGGAGCTGCACACAGGATGAGAAGGGCAGGGTCCCAGGGCCACCCCTGCGGGGAGGGCACCTGCTGCCAGATTGCGGCTGGCAGAAGCTGGGGCCAGCCGCATGGCCAGGCTCAGCAGGACCAGGCAGATAACCAAAGGCTGTCTCCCGATCCTGCTAACCTGTTTTTCTCCTTTCACAGACCAGCAAATACCTCCTGCAAATTCACCATGTTCCCGTCAGTCAGCACCAAGGCCCACGGTCCTTTCCTGGGGAACCCCTCACCATCAGGGTAGGTGTGTGCCTCCAGCCTGTGAAAAACCACCCTGCTCTGCCTGTCCTTCTGGAACGGGATGCTCACACAGGGCTGCTCCCTCAGACCCATCTCCCCTGCCCTCCCCCTTCACGTTGATCCCCCAGCCCAGCTCCTACCCCGTTCCCTCTCCCCATCCCTCCTGACCCCAGTGCCTGGATGCCCCTGGACCTGGGTCATCCCTCTCTCAGTAGAGCCCCCTTCCCTGGGCAGCCTGAGGGCTGGCAGTGCTGCAGATCTGCCTGTGGGGTCCTGTCTGTCCAGGGAGACTGATTTCCTCCAGCTCTGCTCCTGCCTTCTTATCTCTTCTCCCCAGACTGCATGCCTTGCACCATGGTCTGGGTGAGCAGGAGCGATAGACCTCATCCTGCCCGGGCTGAGCATCCCAGCTGGTGCTGGACACAGAGAGCAGCCACAACTGATGCAGGCAGGCAGGGAACTGTGGGCAGCAACATCCCAGCAGGGCTCCAAGGGTTAAATTGTCTTGTATTCAGGGCCATGCGCTGGCCAGGAATTACACTTTTATCGGCACACGGTGCTGCTGCCACTTGAATTGGGATTGGGAACTCTATTTCCAAGCTCACCCAAATTATTCTCGAAGAGATAAAGCGCGGTGCAGAGCAGCGCCGGTGCTTCATTAACATTCCTCAGCCCATTCAGCTTTAAACGAAGATTGCCTGCCTCGGAAAATGATAAAATTGAACATGTGAAGCAGGGCATTATGTTCCATCAGCCGATATTATTTCCCACACAGGGGCCAAGCGGAGACACAAACAGCTATTTATGCAGCGTCTGGCCAAGCCGGGGTGGCTTGC
>WYDI02025768.1:0-32185 GCA_009867235.2 Psittacus erithacus | reverse complement strand
TCCCCCGCGGGGGGGCCACGGAACACAAAACAGGTTTTTTGGGGGGGGGCGGGCCGGGGGGGGGGGGCGGGGGGGGGGGGGGGGGGGGGGGGGGGGGGGGGGAAGGGGGGTGGGTGGTGAGTGCCCTTCTCACATCCCTGGGCATGTAAGGGGCTGCCTGCACACTACCAGGGCTGCTCTGTCCTTCTGGGGACTCTAGGGCTTGTGTCCAGGATGCAGCATGGGTTTGGGGACTACAGACCTGCTCTGTGCATCACGAAGGGGCTCAGGGGTGTGAGGGGTCCCTCAGCCCCAGCTGGAGCATCTCCATCTGCTGCTCTTCCCTGGGGTGTGCATGTTCCTTGCTGGGGCTGAGTAAGTGGAGTGCTGGCTTCATGTGCAGGACAGGGTCCCACATCCTGGAGCTGGCAGGTGCTGGGGAGCGCTTGCAGAGAGGGAAGCCTCTTTGGAGGCAGGCAGCAGAGAGCTGAGCAGGCAGCGAAGGGCTGAGCTTGCAGGCCCCCAGGGCTGTGATTGGATTTTCCTTGGCCATGCTGAGACTATTGATCCAACCGTAATTAAAGTCACTCCAAAACCTGACTCATATTCAAACTTGGGAGGAAGGATCTTCTCTGAGAAAAACCCTTTGCTCCCCATGTGCTGGCACAGCATGGAGCTTGGCCATGCTGGGGTGCTGCCAGCACTTCTCAGCCCTCTACCAGGCACTGTCCCTAAGGGGGACCCTGCCTTGGGACTGCCTGGGGCAGCAGCACCCCATCAAGGCAGTGTCCTACAGTGTCCTGCAGTGACCCTGATGAGGTTCAGTCCTTGTGGGGTCCGTAATGCCTGGACCCTATAGCCCAGGATGAACACAGGCTGTTTGCTCATCAAGTGCCTCAGACACATCCCTAGGATATGGGGATGCTTCCCCATGCCCCTCGCTTGTCACTGCCTTGGGCCTTGTGCGGTACTGGCATGGGGAGAAGAGCCTGTTGAACACACGGTGCACCAGAGAGGCACAGGGGTGCTGGGAGGACCCCCGGTGTGCAAAATCCCTTCTCCAGGTCAGAGGCAGCCAGGGAGGTGTGAAGGCAGGTGGGGGGCCTACGAGCATTTATGTGTGTGTGTGTGTGTGTGTGTGTGTGCAGGGGCTTGCACGCCCAGCCCCGCCGCCAGCCCCGATGCTATTCCCGGTATTCGCAGCAGGTCGGGACAGGCACCAAGGAGCTGCCTTTTCACCAGGGCCCCCGCAACCCTGCCTGAAGCCCCCGCCAGAACGCGGAGCCAGCAGAAGCTGGGGACAGCGCCGGGAGCCCGCGCGCCGGGCATCCTGGGGTGCGGGCCCCCTGACGTTGCCGGGCAGGGCCAGGGCGTTGAGGCAGGGAGGTGGCTCCATCTGCAGGACACGGCCCGGCCGGGAGCCCAGTGCTGGCGGTTCCTGCTGCCACAAGCAACCGCTCTGTCTGCGGGGCACAGCGGCAGGGGACAGCGGACAAGGACACCGGCTCCTCCCGCACCCGGGAAGCGGTGCCGGGAGCCAGCCCCCTCCCGCACCTCTGCCCGCCCCAGCGCATCCCGCGCCCAATGCTCCCTGCACCCCATGCTCCCTGCACCCCTAAAGCGCCCTGCACCGGCGGCGCTTGCATCCCTCAAGTGCTCTCCTCAGGTACCCCTACCCAGGTACCAGGGCAACGCACCCTCAAAGGCGACCCCAACCCAGCACCCCCATTTTGCCTGCAGCCAGCACTGCTACTTCGTACCTCGGGGCCCCCGGCGCCCAGGGCTCCCGGGAAAGCTCCCCTACACCGGGAGCCGTCCGGGCGGTGGTTCGGACCCCAGCGGCGGCGGGAGGTGGAGCCGGGACGGGCTCCACCCCTGCCCCCGGCCCACATAGGCAGGCCAGGAGGGCCGCTTACTCTCGGAGCTTGCGCCTTCCCGGGGACGCGCAGCGGATCCCGGCGCCGAGCGTGGGAGCGGAGCTCTGCGAGGATCCCCGAGAAGCGGGGCCTGTTCTGCCCGGCTGCGGGGCTCTCGCCTAGTCCCAGGGCTGCGGGATGCTGCTGCAGCGCTGCGGGTGGCTCCTGGCCCGGCTCCTTGCCCGCCTGGAGCGGGTGCTACCGTTGCTGGAGCTCAGCGGTAGCGTAGAGGAAGGTGGGTGCGTGCAGCCTTTCCAGCTTAGGCGCTCCGGGACCTTTGGCTCTGTTGCGAGTGAGGCCCTGGGAGAGCTGAGGGCTGGCGCCCCATCCCGGCTGGCCACCCGTTTGCGTTGCCCCTAGACTACATCCAGATTGCTCGGCACTTCGAGGGGCTGCGCCAGAGATGCTGCCGCCTGGAGCAGGACGGCCGTCGGGCCCGAGAGCAGCTGGCTCGTGTGGAGGCCGAGCGGGCAGCGCTGGAGGTGAAGCTCAAGCACGCCCGCAACCAGGTGGAAGTGGAGATGAAAAAGCGGTTCCGAGCAGAGGCTGAGCTGGAGAAGCAGGTCGGGGGTTGGCCGCAGGGGTACCCCGTGGGGCTGCCTGCAGGCACCCCAGCCTGTTCATCAGCGCCCCCTTTTGCTTGCAGGAGCGCAAACTTCAGGTGGTCTTCGAGTCCCTGATGGGGGAGCCGTGGGGCAACAAGATGCTGAGCGGGGAGCAGTGCTCTGTCCTCAATGCCCTGGCTGGCTGGCGCCTCGGGGCCGCCCTGGCAGCGGGCAGGAGGTGAGCAGGGCTAGTGGTCCTTGCCCCAGCCTCTCGGGCATCCCTGGGCTTGGCTGTGCCCCTCTTCCCCTCCCTTCTGCTGGGCTGCAGGGGCTGGCTGGGCACAAGGGTGCTGGGGCTCTGCAGGGCATCAGCCGTGAGTTCTCAGGAGTGGCTGCATGAATACATGCTTGCCTAGGGACCGTGAGGGTTACCCTGGCCTGCCTGATCACCAGCTCACTCCACAGGTCATCTGCAGTGGATGAATCATGCCAGTCTCTCTTGTCCCACTCGGACATCAGCTATGACCGCACTGAGGATGATGTGGTAAGGAATGACCCACTGAAAATCCCAGGGTTCAGCTTCTCCCCAGCAGTGAGTGGGTGATTTTTCCCCCTTGCAAAGCCCCCTTGCATTGCCATGGTTAGGGGTGGGCTGCCCCAGGTGGCTGTTGGAGCCATGGATGGATGTTGGGGGTTTCTCCGGCCCTGTGCAGCTCTGACAGCCCCAGCCTTCCCTCTGCCTTTCAGGATGTTGATATGACAACAGTGGTGAGGACCCTGAAGCGCAAAGCCCAGGAGAGGCAGGTAGGAGGGAAATGCTAGGATGTGGCAGCCCTGGGGGCTGGTATTGAGGTGGGGACTGTGCCCCTCTGTTGGTGAGGATCCCCTAGGTCTGCTCTGCTCTCCTGCACTGTGCCTGTGGGACCCTCTGCCCATACAGGTCCCAGGCTGCCCATGTGGCCCAGGCTGAGGTGCTGGCCATGGGCCATATTGGATTAGAGCACACAGATACTTCTCCATCCCAGCACAGGAGACTATAAGGAGCCTGGCAGGGGGTTTAATTTATTGATGCTGGGCTGGGAGCATTTGCTGGTTTCTCAGCAAACCTCCTGCAATCAATAGAAACTCCATTACCCTCCATTGTGGCCCAGCTGGGCTCCTCAATAATTCATCCTCATGTGCAGGCATCCTGCACCTCACTCTGTTCACACCTCTGCATTGCAGGCCTGGCCTGGCTTCCCCTAGCCCCAGGGCTGGCCCTGACCCAGGCAAGGGGGCCTAGATTCCCCATGGTGCCTGGTATGGGGCAAGTAATGTTGGGGGACATGGTAAGACCAGAACCTTTTGTGGGGCTCAGACCAATTGGCTTGGGTGCTGTGGGGTGGGGGGCAGATTGCCTGCCTTCCCTTCACCCAGTCTTCTCTGTCCCCAGCGTGTGTCCCTGGCCCCTCAGGTTGGCCCTGTGGTGATGGCAAAGCGGCGCCGTTCTTCTGTGGCACCCCTCAATGCTGTGAGTAGGGATGCTGGTGTGACCTGGGCAGGGCTGGGGTGTATGGGCTGCCCCAGTGCAAGAAAACAATGCTGCAACCTTCAGTCTTGCAGGTCTGCAGGTGCTCAGCTGCCTCCTCTGGGTGCCTGTGCCCTTCACTGTGGTCCCAGTGGAAACAGCATCCCTGGCTGTGCTGGACTGTGGGGATGGGAAGCAGGTGGAGCAAGGCTGGTGGGGAGATGCTGGAGCACTGTGGGCTGCATCTGATCATGTTCTCATTGACCCCCATTTCTGCAGGCGAGTGTCCCCCCTGCTCCCCCTGCTTCTGAGGTCCCAGACCCTGCTGGCAGCCTTCCACCTGCAGTTCTACCACCACGCCGCCAGTCTCACCAGGGGCATCATGCATCCACAGGTGCAGGTCATGGGAAGGGCTGAGGAGGGGACTTGGGGGTGGTGTGGAATCAACCTCAGGGTGCTGCTGTCACAGGGGAGGGAGAGGGTCTGCTGGGGGATGCTTGTCCCCACCATGGGGGTACTGGGGTCCTCTGGACATGCCAAATGCACCTCTCCCAGGGCAGCTGTGATCTGCAGGGATTCCTTGGGAGGTGGGATACCTCCCCACATCCCAGCTGGTAGTTGGGGCAGTTTGCTTTTCAGGGTCCTCTCCACTGCATCCTCTCTCTGCAGAGCTAACCACAGTGTGGGGAACCAGTGAGGATCCAGGCTGCCATGCCCCAGTGCAGGAGAGCCACACAGAGAGCAGCTCCATGGAGCAGCCAGCACCAGCCCCCTTCCTCTCACCTCCACCAGGCCTTCCACCTCTCCAGCACCAGTTCACTTCCAAAATGGTGTGTGTTCCAGCCTCCCTCCTTTCTCTTGGCTGCTATGGAGAAAGGAGCCAGGCAGTGGGAGCAGGACTGGAGAGGGGAGGGCACAGCTTTCCTTCACCCCACCTCTGTCTGCACATGGGCCTGGATGGGAGGCAGTGGGGGCTGGTTTGGGGGGATGGAGTGGTACTGAGTTATCTGCTAGAAGCCCCCCCGACCCTGTTCCTCCTCTCCAGGTGATCCGCCCTGAGCCATGCGGTGTGTGTGGCTCCCGCATCCGCTTTGGGAAGGCTGCCATCAAGTGCCACCAGTGCCAGCTGCTGCTGCACCCCAAGTGCCAGGAGCAGTGCCCCAGCCCCTGTGTGCCTCGGCCTCGCCGCCATGTTTGGCCCCACGAGGTGAGGGAGGTACAGCAGTGCTGGGGGGCTGCTCTGTCCCCGTGGGGCTGCCATGCAGTTGCTGCCGGGGCTCTGCCTGTCCTGGCTGTTGCTGGGTGGTGGATGCAAAGCTGGTCGGTGTTCCCCTCTCCAGGGTGTGGTTGCAGACTTTGCCCCCACCACACCGCCCCTGGTGCCAGCACTGGTGGTACAGTGTGTGACCGAGGTGGAGACACGAGGCTTGATGGAGGTAGGGCCCAGTGTGGTGGTGGGGGTGATGCTGTGGTCCTCACATGGCTGAGCCCCTCTCCCTGCACCCCAGACGGGGCTGTACCGTGTGCCAGGCGCAGAGCAGCTGGTGCGGGAGTGGAAGCAGAAGCTGCTGCGAGCTGGGGGCACACTGCCCACCCTCAGCAGCGTGGCTGACATCCACGTGGTGTGCGGGGTGCTCAAGGACTTTCTACGGGGACTCAAGGAGCCACTAGTCACCTTCAGCCTCCACCCTGCCTTCCTGCAGGCTGCCGGTAAGCAGGGGTCCTGAGATGGGGGGGAAAGGAGCTGTTCCTCTGCTAACACTGCTCCATGGTGCTACCACAGACATCCCAGATGATGCTGCCTGTAGCACAGCTCTGCGCCATGTGGTGAGCAAGCTGCCCTGTGCCAACAGGGACACCCTGGCTTTCCTCATGCTGCATCTGCTCAGGTGAGTGGCTCATCCTGGCATGGGATCTAGCCCTGGATCCATGCCCCAGAGTAGGGAAGCTGGGCTGAGGCTGAGAGGCCCCTGGTCAGGCAGCTGCTCACACCATCTCTCCCCCCTCACAGGGTGTCGCGCAGCCCTGACTGCAAGATGGATGTGCTCAACCTCTCTCGGGTGTTTGGCCCTACACTGGTGGGACACAGCTCAGCTAACCCCACGCCACTTACCATACTGGAGGATGCGCCACGGCAGTGCAAGGTGAGGGGATCCCTGAGGTGCGGGGTGTACCCTGGGTTTTGCCACTATCCTCATCCTCCATCCCTCTCCGCCCAGGTGGTGGCCCGGCTCCTCTCGCTGCCACCTGACTTCTGGACAGGCTTCGTGGGGACAGAGCAGGAGAACATAGTGCCAGCGCCAGCCTCGAGGGGTAAACACGGTGAGATAGGGTCCCATCCCTGCCCTTTGGCTGCTGCGGAAGCGTGCTGGGTGCCTGTGTCCAGACTGAGGTGTGATAACCACCCCCATCTCTTGTCCTGCAGCACCTTTCTTCCACCCCATCGCTTCCTTGGAGCCCAAGCCAGACCAGCTGAGCCCCCCGGGCTCCTGCTGCTTCCCCAGCACCCTGCGGAGTTGTGTGGGCATGGGTGTTCAGCCCTCGTGAGTGCTATGGGGATGGGTGTCTGGGGATCTGGGGAGCAGAGCTTGCTGTGTACCCGACTCATCTCTCCCCACACAGGCAGGGGCCGGCCCCAGAGAAGGTGGGCAAGTTCTTTTCTCCCGTGTAGCCTCCTGTGGCAGAGGCTCCTAGAGGGCACGGAGCTGGCACTGGAGGAGTGAAGCCCGTGGGGCCAGGCAGTCCTTGTTTCCCTATGTGGGAAACAGGGAACATGGCTGGCTCTGCCTAGCTGCGGTGGCGGGAAATTTTGGGTATGGTTTGTATTAAATGCTTGCAACAAAATGAGCCTGCTGCAGTTGCTGTCTACCCCTCCCTGCTGCTGCCAGGGTTTTGGGGGTCACTGGCATGATGGAGCCAGGCTGGGCAGCAAAGAGCTGTACTGCCAGTAGAGGAGAGCAGTGCTCCCCCAAATCCCTGCTTTTGCTGCATGACGAGGGCTGGCAGAGCCTCCTCCAGCCATAGCTGAAGCCCTCCTCTCCCTGCCCTGGAGCCCAGGATATGGGAGGCCCCTCTTTCAGCCCAGATCTTGGCCTCAAGTAATCGGAGCTGCTGCTGCTCAGGGCAGGCCAACCTTAAAGTGTTTCCAGACTTCCTGGCACCTCAGCTGAAGCCCCTTTAACTCCTTCCTCCCCTCCAGCGCTGGAGCTGCAAAGATCAGGCAGGGCTGGGATGCAGCTCTCTCCCTCCAAGAGGTAGAAGCTGGATGAGGCTGGAATAGAGCAAGGGCCCAGGAAGGGCTTGTTCCCCAGGTAACTGCACAAAGGGACAGCAAGGGGCACTTAGGCAAAAGAAGCATTACACAACAGGGCTGAGAGCTGCCTTAGGTAAACCTCTGTCTGTTCTAAAAGCCAGGCCTGATGTAGGATATGGAAGAAAATTCATGTACAATCCTGAAAGCAAGTACTTCGGCTCTGTTTCCTACAGCCCAGTATTGTTCACCAACGGGCAAGGAAATTAGCACATCCAAGGCAGAGACAAAACTGAAGGAGTTTAATGTGCTTAAAGCCAGGGAACAGCTAATCCCCGCCCAGGACCACAGGAGAGCTGGCACAGGAAGGCACAGAGCTGGGAGCAAGGATTTACTGCAAATCCGTCAAGCTGGGGTGGTACTGGATAGATGAGAATCTCTAATGCAGTACCTTGCTGAAGGCAAGAGGTGTGATGGGGGCCCTTGGTGTATTAAAGGGCTTTAGCACACAGCTCCAAAACCAGAGCCAAAGATGGGGAGGCGTATAAAGGGCAGCGCTGGTTACCATTGACAGATGGTACTTTCAATAAAAACCTGTTTCTTGAGACAGCAAGGCGGTAGATCTCTGCATGCATGTAAGTTGATTGTTCTGCTGCCCAGTGACTGGTGCAAGGGGAGACATGCAGCAAGCCCCACAGGCTGTAATCATACTGGAGCAGAGGAGGCTGTTGGCCCACCAAGGTGGCAGGTGCCTGCTGCCATCACCCTGAACCTGCACAGCTCTCAGCCTGATGGGAGCAAGCAGAGCAGGGCTGGCAGCTCTCCCGGCTCATCCTGAGCCCTTGAGGGTGGAGGTGGTGCTGGGGAAGGGATGCTTTTGCAGCTCTCTCCAGGGCCAGCAGCCTGTCAACCCAGCTCTCCTCCTGTGCCAGTGCCCTTAGGACAAGCCTAGTGCTGTTCTTGTTTTCCCAGCAGTAGGCAGGATCCCAGCTCAGGCTGTTGCAATCACATTGCTGAAATCGGGATCCTTACGCCTGGCTCCAGCAGGGTGAGCTGTCTCTACAGGACAGGAAGACTGAAAGCTCCCCAGCCTCAGAGATGGGCAAAGTCCTTCCAGGGAGTTGCAGAGAGCAACTGATGTAGGGTGAGGAGTGTCAAGACAGTGCTGGTAGTGCCTTTGGTGGAGAAGCACCCAAAGTTGGACCCAAGATGCTGCAGGCAGCAAGTGATTCCTCACCAGCCTTAGCCCAGGGCTCCCTGCACAGGCACACAGCCTGGTGCGTAGGCTACATGCTGTCCCTGAAACCTTCACCCTGCTGGTCCCTGGGCTGCAAGAGGAGCAGCATGCAAGTCTGATGGTCACCAGCTTTAATGTCTGACTGGAGTAGGAGTCAGGCACTGTAGGGCTCCGAGCCTCACCTACCCCTCTGGGGGTGCTGGGAACCTCCCAGGAGGTGAAGCCTCAGCACAGGCTCTTGCTGTGGGGCAGACGGGGTGGGGGGCTGGCACTGTCGTCCCCCCCCAGCAAGCTGCTGACTCACAGGATAATCTGGTTTTTGTAGCTGCGGCTCAGCTCCTTGTGAGGAAGGACGATGGAGTTAAGAATAACAACCTCAGCAGGGATGGTGACACTGCAGCCTGTAGATAAAGTGTGAGGGGTTAGGGGTTAGCCCGAGGGAAGCTTCACTGTGTGGGGCTAGGTGCAGGTGGGACATACCCAGGATGGTGATGGATGGTGTGAGGCGCCCGTCCCGGAACAGGGTCTCACTGTCGATCTTGGCATAGGGATCGTTGGGGTTGGGGTCACTGGGCGTTCCTTCAACCCGGGCCCAGCGCCCAATGGTGCTGTCCCAGCCCACAATGGTATTGAGGACACAGGTGTGGTCCTGGGGCACAGGGGAGGAGCATGAAGGGTGCTGCTGCCTCCCTGCCAAGGGGAGGGGAATTGACACCTGCACCCTCAAGCAATGCCTACTTACGTGGAGTGAGGCACCATGCAAGACTATGGATTCTCGCACACGCACACCCGCTCCCACTGTCACCCCCTCACCAATGGAGACATTGGGGCCCAGCTGTGAAGACAGAGGGAGGTGATGAGGCTGAGGACAACAGAGCCCTCAGCACCCCTGAGTATCGCCCTGCCGCAGGGCCCCCCAGGCCTGCACTCACCACTGCAGTGCTGTCAATGGAAGCCGTCGGGTGGATGTACACGTTCCCTGCAACACAAGGCAGCTGCATCAGGGAGGCAGCTCACATGAGCACCCACCTCTCAGATCAGGGGAGGTCCTACCCATGGGTCCCATTCCCTCCCCAGGCAGCCCCCAAGGTGGTGGGGGGTGTCAGGGAGATACCTCGGATGATAGGGCCTCCAGGTTTGTTCTGGGCCAGCCTCTCTGGGTGGCTTTTGCTGTACTGGTTCAGGTAAAGGCGGCTGGCATAAATAGCAGAGCTGGGGGAGGGAAAATATGAGATTGTTATTGCCTCTCCAGCACTAATCAGAGCAGAGGAGTGTCCAAATTCAGCACTCGCACCCACCCCCAGGACCTTGCCTGGGCACCCTCCTCTCCCATCCCTCAAACAGGTCGCTTGATGCTCCTGCTGCATCACCTCATGCCCCAGCCCTTACCCAGCTGACTTGATTTGGCTCCAGAAGCCATCAGTTTTGTAGACATACAGCTTGCCCCTCCCAGCCAGTGCTGTGAACACATCCTGCTCTAGCCGGATCACTTCTGCACGCTGCCAGCCATTGGAGCTCTCCTCTCTGCAAGTAAGAGGCCTGTTAGACACCCACCCAGTCACAGCCTCAGCCAGGGACCCCAGCAGATACCCTCCCCAAATTCAAGGGCTTCAGTGATCCTAGCCGCCTACCTAGCCATGTACTTCTCCTCAGAGGTGGGGACAGGAGCAGCCATCAAACTAGGCCTGTCCAGCCCCACTGAGCCCTAGAGCAGCAGAGGGACCAGGCTCTGCCAGCTGAAATAAGCTCTGAGCCAGAAGCCCCTGGTGCAAGAGCCCCCACCCAGCCCAGGTGGGTGTTTGAGCAATAGATCCTGCCCCCGCTCCAGAGCCCTGCTCAGCTGGACTGTTGCTTGAGTGGTGGCAGAGAAATCAGGTGACAGTTTGACTGGTGCAAACAGCTGGACTGGGGAGCAGAGCATTCCCAGGTGAAATGGAGCTCTGCCCCTTGTCTGGAGCTGAATGAGCATGGGGTGGGAGGCGAGGGAGGAAGAGAGGGAGTCTCAAGCTGGCCAGGAGGGGAGCAGAGGCAAAAGCAGCTTTACAGAGCAGGCTGGAGCAGGGAGGAAAGCATGCGGTACTGCCAGGCACAATCCAGCCCTGAAAGCAGCTGGTGCAGACACAGAGGGAGACTTACCCACAGTAAGGATAGCTGGTGCAGGACCAGGAAACAAGTGAGTAATGGCAGAGGAGGAGAGAAGACAGAGAAAGAATGGAGGATGAGTGTGCTGCTGCAGCCCTGGGAAGCAGGGGGGTGGGAGGGACGTGGGACACAGAGAGGCACTCACAGCACTAGATCTTGCTGGTTCCTCTGGAAGACCTCACCAATGTGCTGGAAGATGGCAGGTGTGAACAGGTAGATGCCACAGTTAATGATCTCACTGACAAACGTGCTGGGCTTCTCCACGTAGTGCTGGACCTGCAGGCGAGGAAAGAGATGCGAGTCCCAGGGTGTAGCCCTCATCGCTGGTGTCACTCCTCTGTGGCACACTGGGAACATGCCCATGCAGGCAGTGCAGCACCTGCTGCCCACACTGCATCTGGCTTCTCAGGGCTCTCCAGTACCTCCTGTGTGTCTGCATTTGCCACGATACAGCCATAATTCAGTGCCTGCGTCCTGTTGGCCTGCAGAGCGAGGACATGTTAGCAATAGTGGAGCAGCAGGCACATAGAGCAGATCAGACCCACAGCTCACCCAGGCACCCATCCACCGCAAGAGCTGCTGGCTCCTAGACAAGCCAACAGCAAAGGTCCACTGCTCCCCAGCACTGCCACTCACTGTGGTACCCAGAATGACAAAGCTGTGCGCGTCCCCATGCTGCTGCTGGAACTCCAGCATCTCTTGCAAGGGGAACTCTGAGCACACGTCTGCGTTGAGGACAAAGAAGGCCTCAGCACCACCTGACAGGATCTGGTCTCGGAAGTGATAGATGCCACCACCCGTGCCCAGCGCCGCATACTCCTGGAGATACCTGCGAGCCAAGCAGGGAAAAGCAAGGGCTTATGGAAGCGAGTGTCTGGTGCCACCAACCACCAGCAGGGCAGGGAAGGACTGACAGGGGCTGGAGGAATATAATATTGCTATGCGGTGATGTGGCTCATGTGGATGTTGGCAAAGGGGAAGGAGATCAAAGGAGAGGAAGACGGCTTGGAACTGGGCTGGAGAGGCTTCCTTGCAGCAGGAACCAGCCAGGGCAGGAAAACTTGGCAAAGCTAACACTCCCATTATGAGTGATGCCCAGAGCTAAGTCCATCTGTGGGGGCACAGGGCCCACCTGTCCAGTGCCTGGGTGCTGACTGGGGTTTACCAGCCTGGGGAGGCGGGTGAGGGGCCAAGCCAGGCTGTGCTGCCACAGTACCCCAGGGGTGCAAGGGCTCCTGCTCACCTGATGGGGATCTTGAACTCCTGCTGCGCTGACACCAGAAAGCGGCTGAGGGCCTCATGGGGCTGGTAGAAGCCCATCAGCAGGATCTCTTTCATGCCGGGCACCTGGGGAGGGCAGAGGCAAGGGGTGGGAAGGGTGCCCCTGGCTCCCCAGCCCCTTCGGCCCCCATCCCCGCTGTACCTTGGCGCAGGCCTCGATGTGGTGCTGCACCATGGGCACGCCGGCAACCGGGAAGAGCGGCTTGGGCACCTCGAAGGACAGCGGCCGGAACCGGGTCCCTGCGGAGCACAGCGGGTTCGGCAGAGCCCGGCGCCGGCGGGGCGGCCCGCGGGCCAGGCGCACTCACCTTTCTGCGGGCCCCCGATCAGGATCACCGCCTTCAGCGGCATCGCGCCCCTCCGCTCCGCCGCCGCCGCGCCCGCCCGGCCACCGCTTCCGCACACGTGGCTGCTACACGTCAGCGCGCAGGGCTCCCGCCCCCGCGCTGCGTCACCGCGCCGCTGGCCGCGCTTGCCGGAGCCTGGCCGCCAGGGGGCGCCGCAGTAGAGAGAGAACTTGGGGCGGGACCGCGGGAAGCGGGCCGGTCGGTAACGGAGCAGCCCCCGCGGCCGCCCGGCCTCCTGTGGGCAGCGGGTATGGATAGCCAGGTACTCCTTGCCTGCACCGGCTGCGTGCCGGCCTGAGACCGGCTCCGGTGCCGCCGCCGTGCACTCCTGCACCCGGTATTTTCTCTCCGTGACACCCCGTGAGCCAGCCTTCCATTCTGCCGGGCGCCACCTGGATGCTCTCCTGGCTTTACGTCCCTGGATTTTGGGATAGGGTCCTCCCGAGGCTGCTCTGCCCGTCCGCCCCCAGCGTGCCCCTTCCCGCCCCCCCACCTACCCCACCGCCCGCCGTGTCCCTTCCCAGTGAGGCGCAGAGACGTGACCGGCTGCTCAGGGTCTTTATTGCTGCTCTGGCGCGTCGCTTGCTCCAAACCACGGGGAAGGTCGGCAAGTCCGGAGAAGGGGACAGGGATGGGGATGGGGATGGGCGGGCGCCTTCTCCCCGAAGTCAATAAATAAAGCCCTATTGCTACAGCAGCATCTGGAAGGTGGGCGCCCAGCCACTGCCCTGTCCCCAGCCCAGGGCACCCCGGAGCATCCTGCTGCCAGCGGGGAGGGGGCACGGGGCTGTGCCGTGGCACCGGGGTTTGTGATGGAGGGTTGGTGGTGGGGGTGCATGAGAGGGCCTGGGGGGGTGGGCTGGTGGTGGGGCACAGGGCAAGGGCCAGAGCCAGGCACGCAGAGCACGAGCAGCCTGGGCCTGAGCAGGCGCAAGGGGTGTGCATGGCACGTGGTGTCCCCCTGCAAAGAGGGGTGCCAGCCAGACACCCTGCCCCAATACGGGGTGCAACTGGCAGCCCCAGGGAAGGCACCGGCATCGGTCCTGGGGCCACAAACCCACTTCCAGGACCGGGGCTGGGAGGAGTGGAAGGCGGGGGGCTGGCGACCCCTGCTCCCAGCCATGAGGACCGGGGCTGTGCCGGCTGGTGAGATCCAGGGGCAGCAGGTGTGAGCAGGCCTCTCGCTGCAGGAACCACTGGAGCAGCCTCAGTCCTTGGGCACTGGCGTGGAAACTGGGGGGAGCACAGGGACCCCTGCACCGTGGCCGGGGGCAGCTGCAGGCTGCAGCTTAAGGCACACGGCTGGCAGGACCCATTTGGCGAGGGCTGGCTGGCATGCTGGCATCTCTCCTGCTCCCGCCTGGGGCTTCCCTTCCCCTCCTGTCCCCATCTCCTTCTCCCAACCCTCTGCCACATTCTCTGTTTCTCACACCAAGGCTTCCTGCCACCCGCCCTCTGCCAGACCCCACTGCCGGGCCGGCTAGGGCAGCACTTCCCCTTTCCATCGGCACCACCAAAATTACGCTGGCCATCAGCATCCCTGGTGGCAGAGTGTGAGGTCCACGGGCTCATCCCAGCATGTCCTGGCTCCTCCTCAGCTGCCCTGTCCCACGGCCCCTGGAATGTTCCTCTGGCTCCTCGGCCCCTCACGGCCATGGCCGAGGCACTGGCTACTGTGGCCCTGGCGGCTGGCCACCCTGATAGGAGCGGAGTAAGACCTTGTGCTTGGTGACAGCTTCACTGCGGCGCCGCTGGTGCTCCACCAGGAACTCCTTGAGGCGGTTGGTGGTGAAGGTCAGAGTCTGGCGGCGCAGCTTCATCAGGTAGGCATCCTGGAGCCACGTGTTGGCAAAGCAGTCCTTCACCGTGGGGCGGCTCCTGGGGTAGGGGCAGCTTCATGTCAGGGGCAGGAGGATGCCTGCTGCCACTGCACCCCTGAAACCCAGCCACCACCCTGCCCCACAAGACCCAGGGGGTTCCAGCCCTCTCCAGGAGCAAGGGTGGATCCCAGGGCCCTGGGCTCAGGAGACCGCAGCCCTCTCCCAGGAGCACAGATGGACTCTAGATGGACATTGATGCTGTCTGGAGGGGCTCCCCTCCAGGGGCTCCATCTGGGAGCAGGGAGCTGCCCACCTGGCCCAGTTGCAGGCACCATCCAGAGGCCCATGTCCTCCCTGGCTGGGCCAGGCACTTACCAGGGGTGGACAGCGAGGACCTTGCGGATGAAGAGGGCAGCACTCTGCGAGACGTTGGGGTATAGCTTGAAGGCATCAAAGCGCCCCGCCAGGATGCGGTTCTCTGTCTCAATGGGGTCCAGTTCAAAGAACGGTGACCGCCCACTGAGCCTGTGAGGGTGGAGGGGATGGCACGGGCTGGGGGCAGTGGTAGGAGGGCACCTGCCCCCCCCCATCCCTGGTTTGGGACAGCCACAACTGCCCAGGTCATCTTGATCCCCATGTCCAGCTGGGAAGGGTCTGCAAGGCTACAGCATCCCCCAGCCCACCATCATCCAGGTGTTCCCTGTGGCACTGAGCCCTGGGTAGGGCTGACGACACCTCAGGGTTCTCATCCCCCCCGAGCCCCTTCTCTTACATGATGTAGGTGAGGACACCAACACCCCAGACATCTGCTGCAGAGCCCACTGGATCTCCCTTCACCACCTCTGGCGCTGCAGGTGGAAGAGCAGGTCTGTCATATGCACCAGGGAGCCCAGCCCCAGCATCTGCAGCACCTCCAGAACCTGCAGTATCCTCAGCACCCAGAGCAACCCCAGTATCTCCAGCACCCACAGCATCCCCAGTATCCACAGAACCCATAGCATCCACAGCATCCCCAGCACCCACAGCACCCTACCATTGCACCCTCCAGCACCCCTTCCTAATACCCTGACAGAACCCAGCACCTGCAAGGATTCCCCAACTGCCCCCCAGCACACAAACTATCCCACCAAGCCCAGCAACCCTCAGAAACCCTCAGCAGACATTCTCAGCACTGCAACAAGCTCCTGCGCCCCCAAGGATACCTCAGCTCCTCCCCATTCCCAAGCCCCCCAGTGCACAGGCACACTTGGGCACAAGCATTCCCATATCTGCCCCATCCCTCTCCCCATGCCACCCCACAAGGTGCCCCACTCACACATATACTCCAGGGTGCCGACACGCCGCCCCAGCTGCCGCAGCACGAGGGGGTTGTAGGTCTGGGCACTGCCAAAATCGATGATTTTGAGCAAATTCACGGCTGAGATGATGATGTTGTCCGGCTTGATGTCAAGGTGCACGATGCGGCGGCTGTGCAGGTACTCGAGGCCCTGCAGCAGCTGTAGCACGTAGCTCACCACATCATCCTCTGAGTAGCGAAACCTAGGGTGGGGATGGCAAGTGGCATCAGCCCCGTGCTGGCAGCCATCCCCCACGGCCCTGCACCCACCCATACCTGTCCACGATGCTGTAGAGGATCTCTTTGCCAGCACAGTTCTCACAGATGAGCACTAGGTAGCGGGGAGTGATGTACGCCTCGTGCAGGGCCATGATGCGCTCGTGGTGCAGTGCCTTGAGGATCTCGTACTCCTGCAGCACGCTCTGCTTCCGCTCGGCCTCATAGGGCACAATCTTGGCCATGAAGAGCTTGCCTGTGGCATTCTCCTTGCATAGGCGGATCACACCGAAACGGCCCCTGTGGCACAAGGTGGCACTCAGCATCCCTGGTGAAAGGTGCTGGTGGGGAGGACACCCCCGGCAGAGCATCCCATCCCACTGCTCCTCACCTCGCCTTCTCGTCCAAGAAGGTGTATGGCTTCTGGGGGACACCCTGCCACAGCACAGTGCTGTCTTTTGCCTCTGGGACCCCACTCTCAGCTGGAGGCTCCTTGGAGGATGGGGGCGGAGGGGTGGTCTCCTGCGTAGGAGGCGATGTGGGGGGCATGGAGACAAAGGAGGTGACCATGTAGGGGGGCATCTTCCGTGTGGGCACAGCATTAGGGGTGGGAGACACCGTGGGGGCTGAGCTGGGAGTGATGGACACTGGGGCAGCGGGGGATAACTTGGAAGGAGATGGAGCCTGGGGTGTCAGGGATGTGTCTGTGGGAGGTGTGGGGGAGCCATGGGTGGGGGTCTCTGTGTGGGGCGAGGCGACAGTCCGAGGGGGGGTGAACATCAGCTCAGGAGGCACGCAGACAGTGATGTTGGGTGGGAGCTTAGGGTCTGGCTGTGGCCCCTCTTCATGGGGTGCAGGGGGCTGGAGGACCACGGGGGGGGCACCCTCCTGCTCTGCCCCATCTGCCTTCTGCACCGCTCCCTTGTGCTTGCGGGGTGGCGTGGTGGGAGGGGGCCGCACAGCTGGCGGCTCCAGCTGCCCCATGGGTGTCTGGGTCGACCGGCTGGAAGCCACCTTCTCGGGAATGGGAACAACAATGTCCTTGGCTGGGGCAGCTTGGGCGTCTGTGGGGAGCAAAGGGAGGAATGAGCCAATTGGGCGTAAGCCAGGAGCAGTGTGCAAGTGGTGCCTTGTTCCCCAAAGCCCTGGGGAGAAGATCCCCCAGGACTCAAGGACCCCCAGAGCACCTCAGAGGCCGCAGCCCCACAGCAGCCCCACAACTTGCGGGAAGGGGCTCGCTCACCTGCTGCCTCAAGGTGCACCTTCCCTGATGGGGCGCTGTAGGGCCCCTGCCCAGCCTTGTTGACACAGGCCACTCGGAACCTGGCGGTGCTCCCAGGGGGCAGCTCTGTCACATTGAAGTAGCAGTCGATGATGCCGGTGCTGATGATCTTCCACTCGTGCTCCCCTGCGGGCACAGGGGCAAGACGAGCTGAGGGCAGACCAGGGGCAGCCCCCCTGCGCCCCCCCCCGGCCCAGGACCCCCCCAATCCCCAGGGAACAGAAAGGACATTGGGCACTTTTGTCCTGGCTTGGTGTCCTGATGTGAGCCCATTTTCCAGCTGCAGCTTCCAAGGGATGGGAGGCAGCCCCACATACCATCCAGCCTGCGCTCCAGTGTGTAGGTGCAGGGGGCTTTGCTCTCTGCAGGCTTCCACAGCACCAGCACCGTGTTCTTGTACTTCTGGGGGATCTCCGGGGTGCCCGGCCGCCCAGGGAGCCCTGCGAGGGGATACACAGGGTGGGCTGGGTACCCAGCGAGGGGCAGGGCAGAGCTGCTGCAGTGCAAGGTCAGCACAACACGTGAGCTCAGAGGCACTGCACAAAACCAGCCTGTCCCAGCTCAAAAGTCCCAGTCACTTGCAGACGTGAAGAGCAGAGTTCAAGTGACCTGCTCTGAGCATTCCCCAGTCCCCAGGGTGAACGCTCAGCACATGCCCTCTCCCCATCGGGCAGTACCTCCGTCCCAGAGGTACCTCCCTTCTCCTTACGTGCCACAGCCAGGGTGCAGGAGCTGATGGCTGTGCCCAGGGTGTTAGCAGCTGCACACTCATACAGCCCTGCATCCTTCCTGGAGACCTTGGCAATGGTGAGCATCTGCCGTCCATCCTTGCAGGAAACGACATTCAGCATGTTGTCTGGCTGCAAGGACCTCTTGTCTGTGAAGGAGACGCAGAGGAAAGGGATGCTAGAATGTCTGCCCAGCACCCACCCACCGAGGCAGTGCAGGCAGCCCCCCACCTTTCATCCAGAGGATCCTGGGAGTAGGGCTGCCCGCTGGCAGGCAGCAGAGGGTCAGCGCCTCGCCCTCCAGCAGCACCTGGTCCTTCAGTTTGATGTGGAAAATGGGTGGAAAATCTGGAAAGCAGAGGGGGGTCAGGCTGGGGCAGCAATGCATACCCACCACCCATCCTGGGCCTGCACCTACCAGATTCGCTGGGCACGTGTGGCCGGCCGGTGGCGGGTCCCTCCTCCCGCAGCAGGCTGGAGGGGATGCTGGGCTGTGAGGACACCTTCTCCTTGCTCCGTGAGAGCCCCCAGCGTTCCCAGCGGGACCGCTTCTGGCTCTCACCCCCACCTGTGGGCACCCAGGGTCCTAAAAGAGTGGCCAAACAGGGGCAGCTGTGGCCAGAATGGCTGGACTATGGGGTGCCATTGCGACATCCCCCTTGCCACTCACCTTTGGCAGAGCTGGTGCTGCCTTCTGAGCGCAGGGACTCAGAGGAGGGTGCGGGTGCCGGGGGAGGCCCCTGCCGCAGGCTTTCCCCCTCAGAGCTGGTGCGGCGGAGCTCAGCAAGCCCCTCGCCCTCCTGCCGCTCATCCGACACGCTGCGCAGCCGTGCAGAGACACGTTCCACCGTGGCACTGATCTTCCTCCGCACGGCCACCACCGGTGACTCACTCTCCCCGCCACCCCCCGGCTCTGACTTGAGGCTCTCTGAGTCCCTCCGCTCCTTGGAGCTGCCCAAGGCCAGGTTCCAGGACAAGCGGCGCCTGCCGGATGGGGTCTCGCTGCCTCCATCCTCCCCTCTGCTCTTCTTCCTCTCTGCAGGTGGGGTCCGTTTAAGGAGCACAGACATCCTCTGGATGAAGCCCCTATCCTTCTCCACCTCGTGCAGGTCCTGCACCGACTTGGACTTGGCCACTAGCCCAGAGGGCCGGTCCCTGCGCATCTCCAGGGGCACGCCGGCTGGCATGGGGCGGTAGATGCCATCATCTGGGGGGCCAGCCAGGTGCCGGTCCTCAGATCGGGAGCGGGTGAGGAGCTTCAGCCCCCTGCTGAGCGATGACTCCCGGCCCCGCTTGAACTTGGCCTCAAAGACCTCCTCTGAGTCTATGTCATGGATGAGCAGGGAGCTGGAGGAGCCAGAAGGCTTCGCCTCCCTCCCTGATTCTGGTGCTGGTGTTGGCGCGGAGTGTTCAGTAGGGGTGGCCAGAGGGGGCTGGGGGGCTTCCTCTGCAGCTGGCTCCCCACTTTGTATGGCTCCCATAGCTTGCATGACCTTGGCGTAGGAAGATGTCAGGGGGCTTTGGGTGCCTGGGGCCGTGGGCAGTGGTGGAACGGGTGTTCCCATCCTGGCAGCCCCCTCCCCGCTGGCTCCAGCAGCCTTGGTGGGTGTCTTCTCCTCTTGACCCTTAGGCATAGGCTTCTTCCCTGCGGTGGTGGCAGTGGCACTGGGCCCGGGCAGGCTGTGCTCCTCTGGGATCTGCCTCCTCCCCAAGGCAGGCTTGGCAGTGAGGGCCTGGGGGGCAGCCACCTCTACTGCAGTGGGTGTTGGTGGGCCAGGGGCATCCAGCAGCACTGAGGGCCGGGCGTCAGAGAGAGCTGAGAGCGAGGGGGACTCCTTGAGCCGCTGGGACTCCAGGTGTGCTACCGGGATCTCCAGGGGCGCGCCGGAGCGGCGGTGCCGGACGACAGGCTCGGCATCCCCGTGGCTGAAGGAGCTGCTCTTCTGCAGCCGGCGCTCGGTGGGGAGGAGGCGCGGCGAGGTGGCCTCGCTGGACGCTGCCCGCACCAGCCGGGGCACCGCGGGCGCCGGCGGCCCCAGCCGGATCGGCCTTGGGACCTTCTTGTCAGGGCCGACCCCCAGGGTCTCCAGGAGGGGGCCCCGCAGGCCGCTGACCTTGCCGTCCCCGGGGCCGCTCCGCAGCAGCCGCTGGCGCATCAGCTCCAGGCGCTGGGCGTGATCGTCTTCCCCAAAGGTCCCCTTCCGCCGCGGCAGCTCCATGGAGGCCGCCTTGGCCAGGGGCCGGCGCGGCTCCCGGCCCGCCTCGGTCCTCTCCGTGGTCCCCGGCAGCAAGGCACTGTCAGCCGAGCCGCCCCTCTTCAGCTCTCCCCTCCGGGTGCTCCCCGGAGACTCCAGGCTGGAGCCCTTCCTCATGGCTTTGCGGGGGTACTCCGGCCGCTTCTGGGCTTCGGGGGCTTCTTCGTCAGAGGAGCCAGGTGCCTCCGCTTCCGCGCTTGGCCGCCGTGGCACAGTGCCCCTTGGTCGCTTCCCCAAGCCCACTGCGGGCTTCCCCATGCCCTGGCTCTGCCACTCCATTGCAGAGGCATCCCCCGGAGCTACCCTCTCCTGCCATGTCCCCTCAGATGGCCCGATGGCCTCATCGTCCGTGGGGATCTCATTGAGCGACATGCGGGAGCCAGAGAACTCCACCTGGTGTGGCATGGGGATGAAGGGCAGCTCATCCAGGTCATCCGAGTCTGAGGAGGATGACAGTGCTGGTGACTCCTTGAGGTGCCGGGGCACAGCGATGGACAGGTGGTTGGATGTGTCCTCCAGCAGCTCTGGGATCGGCCGCAGCACCATGTTGCACTTGTAGCTGATCTGTGAGCGCTGCAGCCAGCAGAGGGAGCTGGATCAGGCCCAGGCGGGTGGCATGGCCTCATAGTACCCAGTGTACATCACCTCCTCCTGCCCAGCACACAGCCCTGCCTGCCCCCTCCCTCCCCAGCTCCTGCCTTCACCTGCCATTTCCTACGGGAGAGGAAGAGCTTTAGGTGGTCGGTGCTGATGACTTTCCCCTTGGCCAGCGTCTGTGGAGTGAGGGAACAGCAGTGTCCCACAGAGCCTGCAGCAGGCCCTGGGAAACCTCGCTGGGTCCCTCCCTGCCCAGGCTCACCTTGAACCAGGGATGCTCCAGGGTCTGCTCCGCATTGGGCCTCCTGTGGACCAACACCGCTGGGTGAGAACTGACCATGCTGGGGGGCTTTGGCCAGCCAGGGAAAGGGCAGCAGGGTCTGGCTGCTCATGCTGCACCCCATCAAGGGCTGTGCAGCCCGCCTGCCCTCAGGTCCCCCCGATGCACAGGAGTCCCAGAGTAGCCGGGCTCTGGAACCCTGCGTTACTCACAGCCTGTCGCTGACCAGCACTTTGATGACAAATCCCTTTGCTTCCCGGGTGAGCCCCTGAAACATCCTCTCCTCAAAGGCCACATTGTAGTTGCGAATGTTCATCAGCGTTGTCTTGTCATTCTCCCCAACAAAGGGGGAGATCCCCGTTAGGCTGCCAAGGAGAGGACACTGTCTTTAGGCCGTGAGGACATGGGGAACAGCATGGCAAGTATGGAGGACTGAGGATGGAACCCTGGACCCCAGTCCTGGTGCCATGAGGAGGGCAAAGGCAGGAACAGGGGATAGGAGGCAGAGTCTGCAAGGAGCAGTGTGCATGGCTGCAGCCCCAGCACTGCAAGCAGCAAGGGGGTGGAAAGGTGTATCTCCCGTGGTGGCCCCACCAGGCACTTACCAGAGGTAGGCGATGACCCCCACAGGCCTGCAGAGAGGAGAGCATGGTTATGGCACAGCACAAACCCTCTGGGGCACTTGGTCTCGGCACAGTGGGGAGCCCGTTGTCCACCCTGGGGTCACCCTTACCAGACGTCAGTGACGCTGGAGACAGGGCTCTGGTTGACAATCTCGGGGCCCACAAACTCAGGGGTGCCGTATTTGCAGTACTGTGGCTCCTTGGGTGTCAGCTCCTGTGCATTGCCGAAGTCACAGATCCGGACCTGCTCGCTGCTCAAATCCGCCATCAGGAGGTTTTCTGGCTATAGGACAGTGCAGGGCAGAGGGGACTTTGGCAGGAGGCAGGGGCTCACCCCAGGGAAGGGATGTTCCCCATCAGCAGGCCCGAGCCCCCTGCAGCACAGCAGGAGCCAGTCCCTGTGGGCACAGGCCAGGAGGGGGCTGGAGAGCCCCACACTCACTTTGATGTCCAGGTGCAGGACCATGTGCTGGTGCAGGTAGCAGAGCCCCTCCAGGATCTGCCGCATGTAGGACCGGACCTGCAAGAGAAGGAGTGGAGAGGGCGCCCACCCTCTGAGCACGGGTCAGCCTCACACTGGCCTTGTGCAGCCTCCTTTGCAGCCTGATATAATGAGCATTCCATGTCCCTGGGCTGGGACAAACCCCAGTATTCCCAGGCTCCCTCCTTCCCCTATCAGTTCAGACCCAGAGGGTTCACCCACCTCAGACTCACACACTGAGGGCTTCCTCACCATCCTGTCCAGCAGCTCCTCCTCAGCACAGCTGGGCCCCAGTCAAGGAGCACAGAAACTCCTTGACCTGCTGTGCCCTGCACCCTCCCAGCACTCAGCTCCTCTGCACTGGCTTTGCCCACCACCTCCCACCAAAAGCCTCCCCTCATCCCCTGTGCTGTGTGCTCCCAGAGCAGTGCCCAGAGGATACAGCTCCATGACCATGATGACAGCGTTCTTCTTCTCGAAGGCATCGTGGAAGAAGACGATGCGCTCGTGATCCAGCTGCGAGAGGATGTGCAGCTCCCGCCGTGCTGACTGCTTGGCCTTGGTCCTCCCGGGGACAAACTTGGCAGCAAAGTCCAGATGGCTGCTCTTCTCCGTCACCCTCCGCAGGTAGGAGAAGGCTCCCCTAAAATGCGGTGACAGGGGCAAGGGCAGATAAACAGAAGACCCCTCTTTCCCTTTGTGCAGGTGCCTGCTCTGCAGAGAGCTGCCTGCAGCTCCAGCAGCTCTCCAGGACTATCCAGGCCTGGCTTTGCTCCAGCCACACTGACACCACCCAAAGCTGGTACCAGATCACCCACTGACATGGAGATCAGCCCCAATATAACAGGATCTTATGTACCATGGACCTCAGACCCCAGGGCCAGCTTGGCTCCAGCACCCCTGTCCCTGCAGTGTCCCCTGCCCACCGTGCCAGCAGCCCCGTACCTCCCAATCTCCTCATGCACATCATAGTAGTCAGTCAGGCGTCGCGCCTTGTGCAGCGCCTCCTCCTCCATGGTGGCATCGGCAGTGGGCTGGGCTGCAGGAAGGAAAGGCGCTGGCGGGGGGCAAGCCGGGCACCCAGGCTTTGCCCCCCCTGGGTGGGGGGCCGGCCAGCCGTACCTGCCCGTACCACCAGCTCCGCCTTGCAGGACACCTCCCCAGCCAGGTTCTTGGCGGTGCAGGTGTAGACGCCGCTGTCGGGCTCGGCAGCGCCCAGCACCACCAGGGAGCACTCGTTGTCCTCGTACACGAAGCTCAGGTGGCTGCTCTCCTCCAGCAGCTCCCCGTCCTGGGGGTGGCAGGGGCATCAGGAGGAGGAGGGTCCTGTCCCTTCCCGACCACCCTTTCCCCATGGATGGGGCATGGGGTGCATCCTGCATCACGGGGGGTGAACACAGCCCCAAACCCCAGCGCAGCAGCCCAACGTGAGGCAGTGGAGGGTGTCAGCCTTGGGGGTCTGTAGGTCAGGAAGGAGGTGCGGGTGTTCCAGCCCACCTTGTACCACATGATGTCTGGCAGCGGTTTCCCGTCCACCACCACAGCAAAGCGCGGTGTGTCCCCTTCCTGGGCATCAATGTCCTCCATGATGGACTCAAAGCGGGGTGCCTCTGCCAAAAGATGGGGCATGTGGCACCATAGTGCAGTGCCACCTCCCTGCCACTGGCAGGGGGCATAAGGCACTGCAAGGGGCACTGCAAGGAAGTACCAGCCTATAATGGCATGGAGTGCTGTGAGGCAGTGCCACCCCAAAGCACATGGGAGTGGAACACTATGGGGCAGGCCAGCAATGACATGTGCCTGCAGCACCATGGAGCAGCTCCCCATTGGTGTGAGGCACCATAGGGCTGTGCCACTCATGGCACATTGGCATGGGGCACTCGTGGCACTGCATCTCTCATTACATATGGATGTAGGATACAGGTGGGGCAGTGCCATCCATGACACCTCTGTGGGGCACTGTGGAGGTATCCCCTATAGCTCTTGGCTGTAGGGCAGCGGGTGGCATTGCTATCCCATTATATACAGGTATGGGACACCCTGCAGAAGTGCCACCCATGGTACATGGCTGAGGGACACCATGGGACACTGCCACCTCATGCACACAGTCACAGGACAAGTGGGACACTTCTACCCAAGTCAGATATGCGTACAGCACACCAGGCAGCAGTATGAATGCATGCATGGTTCATGGGTGTTCAGCCCCATTGCCACCCTACAGAGCAGCATAATCCACAGCATACGAGTATGGAGCAGTGAGGAACAGTGTCATGCTATACACATGGTACATGGGCATGGGGCAGTGTGGGGTAGTGTAGGGCAGTATCACCCTCCATCTCGTGGAGCACCAAAGGGCAATGCCACCTGTGGTGCAGGGCACCTACCTGCGAGGCGGAGCTGCAGGGTGCAGCGGGCAGTGCCATGGCGGTTGCTCACCTCGCAGGTCAGTGGCCCTGCAGCCCCTTGCCCCACGCACAGCAGCTGCAGGCAGTGCTGGTCGTCGTCTGGCATCGTCACCTCACACATGCCCTCCAGTTCCCCCAGCACCTGCCCACCCCTGTGGGCACAGCAGCTGCCACATTACAACCCCACAGGCAGACCCAGACCTCCTGCCCCATCCATAGGTCCCACCCCACAGCCCCATGGCCACCTTCTGACCCACAGACAGCCCCTGCTCCCACCCTGCAGCCCCACAAACGGCTTAGCTCTCATTGCTGGCTCTGCCCCTTGAATGGCTCTTGACCCTTAGCACCAGACAGACAGCAGCCCCCAACACCCCATCCTCCCCCCTGTGCAGTTCTGCGTAGCTCTGGACATCACCCTTGGGTGCAGGTCTGGCCCAGCCCCAGGGAAGGACCCCCACCCATCACAGGCTGCACAGGAAGCTGGTGCAGGAGCCCCTCTTTGTGCATCCCATGGGGTGATGCTGGGCATGGGGCAGGCAACATGTGCAGTGCCATGTCCTACCTCTTCCAGGTGACAGTGGCCTCCACGTGGTTGATGGTGATGGTGATGGAGGCTGGCTGGCCCTCCACCACGTACATCACATCTGGCTTGTCCAGGATGACTGGGGCCTCCTCCAGGTAGGCACCTGCCACACACATCGTCACCACCTCCTCTGGACCCCACCTCACCTAGCCCAAGGCAAGTCACCAGCCCACTGTAGACAGAGACCCCTCCACCCCAGCCACCCATCCCCTCCCCCTGCCCCTCTCACCCCGGTCCAGGAGCTGCACAGGCCCTACAGGTGGGGATGGCTTGCTGTTGGTCTTGGGGGTGGCAGTGATGACACGGAAGAGGTACTGGGCACCCTTGGTCAGCCCATGCACTGTGTAGGTGGTGCCTTGCACACCGGCCACCAGCACTAGCCACTGCGTTGTGCCCAGCACTTGCATTTGCACTGTGTAGGTCACTGACTTGGGGTCTGCAGGGGAAGAGGGTCAGTGCAGAGGCCTCAGCACAGGGCTGGCCAATGCGGCCCATCATGGCACTGCCCACCCCTTGCCCATTCCCAGCTCCCTCACCTATGGCAGTGTCCAGCCACCTGGGCTTGTTCCAGGTCAGTGTGATGGCTCTGCCGGTCACCGAGGCCACGTTGGGGGGGCCATCTGGAGGGGTTGGCACCACATCTGCGGAGGGACGACAGGCAGGGATGTGAATATGGCCACTGCCACAGCTCATCAGGGAGAGGGCTGGAGGGGATGGATGGGGCCAGCTGTCCGCACTGGTTCCCCAGCAGAGGCTCAGCCTTGCAGCCCCTGTGGGGCCAGTGATGCTAGCAAGTTCCACATGGGACCCAGGGATGGATCCTGACCCTGCAGGGTGAGGACTGCACCTTGTCCCTGCTTTTAGGTTAGATTAGAGACCTCCTGATGTTCCCTCTAACCTGAACAACCCTGTGATCCTATCACCCTAAGACCCCGCTTCAGGGCCACTGACCCCAGCCGTGGGGCACAGCCTGGCAGGGTGGCAGCGAGTGGCCGCCACATCCCCGGTGGTGCCTGCTGCTGCTCACCGGTGACGTAGAGGTGCGCGTAGCATGTGGCCTTCCCCACTTTGTTGGCAATGACGCTTTTATAGACACCTGCATGCGCGTGGCTGACGGATGTGAACAGCAGGCGATGGATATCCTTATCTGGAGGGATCAGGAGATGCTGGTAAGGCTCTGCCAGCCAAGCAGTGCAGAGCTCCCCTCCCTGCCTCACATGGCATGGAGGTCTGGGGGGGGTGATGCCTCCTTCCAGGGTGTCCCCCTTCTTCCACTCTGGTTGGAGGGACGCCAAGGAAGTGGGAAGCACTGTAAGGAGCCTTACACTGCATCATCTTGCGGTCGTCAGTGCTGTCGATGCGGGAGCCATTGTGAAACCAGGTGATGGAGGGGTAAGGCAGCCCAGTCACCTGGCACTCCAGTACAGCCTCTTTGGACTCCACCACATCCAGGTTGTGCAGCGGCTTTAGGAAATCAGGCATAGTGAAGCACTCCGTCTCCATCTCCACCTGCTCTGGCTCCTCTGGAATGGATGGCATCTTCTCCAACTTGGAGCTGCAAGAGCCCACCAATGCTAGCAGCAGGAGCACAGGGTCCTCAGCCCAGCCCTGACCCCAGGCTTTGCACAAGCCAGTTCCCCAGATCCCAGGGGGGAGCAAGCAGAGGGGACGCAGATTCCAGACACCCCTAACTCTTACATCTGGGAGGCAGCAGATGGCCGTGGCTCCTCCACATAGAGCTCAGCACAGCACTCCACATGGCCATGCGCATTCCTGGCAGTCACCACATACTGCCCTTCATCCTCACTGCCCACATGCACGATGACAAGCGAATGCAGACCTCCATCCTGCTGAATCCGCACATTCTCCCCCTCCTGCACCAGCTGGCCTGCATGGAGATACACACCAGCATCAGCATCAGCACAGCACCAGCGCCTCTCCCAAACCCAGCCCTTGGGTGCAGCCCCCAAGGAGATGCAGAGAGGTCTTGCTGCAGGGCCCTGGGCAAGCTCTCTGGACTTGGCAGTTACCAAAATGAGTCCAGGTGACTGTCGGAGTAGGAGTCCCACTGATCATGCAATCAAACCGTGCTGTCCGCCCTTCCACCACATCCACATCCTCCAGCTTGCGGGTGAAGAGTGGCTGCACAGAGGGCTGCACCGTCAGCCGGGCACTGCAGGTCAGCTCATCTGCAAGGAGAGCAGGCAGGGGTGAGCCTCACACAGCATGTGTGCGTGCAGGGCAGGAGGCAGCTAAGACCTCCCTGCTGCAGCCCCAGCAGCCAGCATGGTTGTAGCTGAGTGTACACCATGCCCGGTGGGGGCTGATCCCGGGTGTGCTGCGTGGCAGGCTCTGTCCCCACATGGAGCAGAGGGGGTACAAGTGTGTGCAAAGTCCCCATGTGCAGGGCTGGGGCTCTGCTGACAGCTGGATGCCTCTTTCCCACCCACACAGCAGTACAGATGTCAGCAGCAAGGTGGGGTGGGAGGATGCCCTGTTCTCCCCATAAGGCAGGATGTCACAGCTGGCCTAGCCCTGTGGAGACAGCGGGGTGATGCTGAAGCAGGCAGTGCCAGCACATGCAGCACCCAGGGGCAACGTGGGGATGGGCGCAGACTGGTTGCTCCAGGTGAGGGGGTTTGCAGCAGGGACTGCTTTGCAATGATGTTGTTGCCCACCCTGGGCAGGGGTGACACCATGCTCAAGCACAGCCTCACCTCCGTGCACCCAAAACTGCTGCTGCCCTCAAATTCCTGCAGGCATACAGCCTCCTCCATGGAGGAATGCACTGACACCAGCTGCAGGGTGCTGAGAATGCACGCACTGCAGCCTGGGTCACTGCCGAGAGGCTGCCCAGGTCAGCTGAGGAATGGGAAAGGGGCCCCTGTCCCTGCCCCCCTGCAGGTGACAGATACTGTGGGCAGCATGCATCTACACAGGGTGTCTTGGAGCCAGAGGCCAGGTCCTGCTGCTCCTCCTCAGTTGCCACCAGTGACGGCTTGCTGGGAAAGGGTGGGCAGCCCTGAACCCATTGCCCCAGGCCAGCAGAGACAGGCTGGTAACCAGAGCTGCGTGCCCGGAGGCTCTGGAGCCAGGGGACAGACAGCTGGGCTCCAGGGCTCCATCCAGCCACTGCAGCCATAGTGCAAACTCATCTCCCTGTGTTTCTGGGAGCTGCATGCATGCCGGTGGAGGAGCTAGGTGGGGTAGGACTCAGGTTGCTGCAGCAGGACTGATAAGGACTGGATTTCCCAGAGCTGAAATCTCCCCAGCTCCTAGGGCAGCAATTCCTGCCCCCCTTGGCTCTCACCTCCAGCACTCACAGCTACATCCCAAGGGAACTAGAGCCCCGAACCCAGGAGCAGATGGGACTGCCCACCTCCAGCATCCCCTTAAGGCCAAGCCCCGAGCAACAACCCCTGGGGAGCTGCGTGACCTCCCCTTACCTTTGGCAGTGCTGAGCTTGCAGGTGTAGATCCCGCTGTCGTCCTCGTGCACGGAGGTGAGCAGCAGCTTGCACTTGCGCCCGTCAAAATGCATCTTGCATTTGAGCAGGGCGGGCTGGAGCAGCCGGCCCCGCGACAGCCAGTCCACGTCCATGTCTGGCGGGCCAGCCACCATGCACTCAAAGAGTGCCAGCTCCCCCGCCCCGACCACCAAGTCCTGCAGGGGAACCACGATGGCCAGGGACTGGCACTCGGGGCGAGCTGCCCAGGGAGTGGGGAGAGAGAGAAAGAAAGAGAGACGCATCTCAGCAACTGAAAAGCAACCATGAGAGGTGGTGGGGATGGAGGGGGACAACGTGCGGGGCAGGGGAAACATGCGGGGAGGGGGCCCGGTGCAGTGGGCAGGAAGTGCAGCGGGGAAGGTTGGGAGAGGGGAGGAGATGTGTAAAGCAGAGCTGAGCTGGGGAGGGGGCCGGGGTGAGGGAGGTGTCCGTGCCAGGAACACACCACACAGCGCTTTACCAAACACATTTTATTAGAGCTACAAAAAAGAAAAAAAAAGGGTCACGGCCTCGCAGCCCGCCCCTCCCTGGGGAGAAGAGACCCGGAGCCCGGGGGTGCTCCGCATGGAGCCTGAGCCCTGCGGCTGCGAGGGATGTCTCACGGTGGCCGGGCCGGTGCCTGGGTGGCCGCCACGAAGCCGAAGGGACCAATGCTCTCCCTCCCCGCTGCCGTTGGGGCATGGCTCTCCCCTGCGGGGGTCCCTGGGGTCTCCTGTCCCCACACTCCAAGGTGACCATTGCAGAGCTGCCACTGAGCTGCCGCAACCCCTTCCCTACAGCCGCGAGGGTTCAGCTCCCTGCTCCCCTTCCCTGGGCAGCAAGGAGAGGAGCAGCAGGACACGCAGACAGGGACAAACGGACGGAGCAAGAGACAAGACAGCATTGTACAGCCGCCCTGGCCCGGCTAGGGGCGTGCCTGGCGCTCCGCCGCCGCTCCCCCCACCCCGCCTCGGTTACGCCTGCCCCAGCCATCCGGCGAGCCCCTGCCCGCAGTCGAGGGCCCGCGCGTCCCCGCGGTGCGTCCAGGACGAGGCGGCGGATGGAGCAGAAGGTAATAACACAAGGTGAGGTCCACTGCCTAAGAGGTGTCCAACTAAGAGCCCCGCGGCCGCGGCTCTGAGAGATGCACCCCCTTATCGTACTCCCCCTGCGTACAGACAAAAACCGCAGTCAGCAAGCGGAAGGGTTAGTGCAGCAGCGACGGGGCCGGTACGCACGCACATGCCAGCGCCGGCACGAGGGGTGCGAGCGCGCACCAAGACACGGAGCCACCCGCAGAGAGGCCGGGGCCTGGGTCATCGCCCCTGCATCGCTCCTGCCGGCCGCGGGGCAGGGGGCTGGCTCCCGCTCCCACCCCTGTGCCGCCGCGGTTTGCCAGGGGCTGGCAGTGGCATCCTGGCAGGGTACAAGCAGTGCAGCCAAGGCCAGGGCAGAATGGGCTCAAGCAGCCGTCAGCAGGGAAGGCTCGGGGCACAGGGTACACACAGCAAAGGGCAAGAGGAGGAAGGTAGTAGCATCACTCATCCCTGCAGACTACTTCCCTGACTGCAGGAGATGTCAGGCAGAGCCTGGCTATCAGACCCAAATCCATCTCCCCCGCCCCATTTGCACGTATATATTGGGGTCCTAAGAGGACCACAGCAAGGCTGGGGAGGGGATGGCAAGGGAAAGGGGCTGGACAACACAGTCCCACATATATGGGGCTATTGCTGGAAACAGGCAAGGGGGGATGTCTCCAAGCTGCCCTGTGCCTGGCACACAGCTTGCAGGCTGCCTGGGGCAGGGAGGGAGCTGTCAGCACAGCAGGGTGGGGGGACATGTCCCCTGCAAGGCCACCAAGGGCAAAAGCCCTCCCTGCGCAGCCAGGAGCAGCACCCAGCCCTAGCAGTGGTTACGTGGTGGGCTGTGGGGTGAAGCTGGGCTGCAGGGAGCAGTGGGCTCTGAGTCAGGCCAGCAAAGGCTCTGGCAGAGCTGGGTAGTGGGACCCAGGGCCATAGGGTTGCACATCTGCCTTCTGCTGCAGGGCCAGCCTCTGCAGGCAGCCCCCAGGCACACAGCTCCACTTCCCTGCTCCCTTCTTGCACCTGCCTGTGCTGAAGCAGGGAAGGGCAGGCTGGCACGTCCCCTTCTTCCAGTACTGCCAAGGAGGAGTCTGCAGTGGCCCCTTCCCCACACAGCTCATGCAGGGCACTGGATCCAGCTGGCCCCTCAAGGCTGAAGGGACACTCTTGGGGAGCTTTACCTCTGACTTCCAGCTTAGCCTCACACTGCTTGGTGCCATACTCGTTGACGGCCTTGCAGGTGTAGAAGCCGGTGTCGCTGTGCTCTGCTGCCAGGATGTGCAGTGTGAAGAGGCCCCGCACCCCATCCGCCTCCTCCGCGTGGTGCCGGCGGCCGTACTTCACTGGCTGCCGGTTCCTCAGCCTGCCCGGGACACGGGCAGAGCGGCACGGTCACACCTGGCCTTGCACACCCAGCCTGGCTGTCCTCAAAAGACCCCTCTCCTCCACCCCTAATGCTGCTCAGCATCAGTGGTCTGAGCTGGTTGTCCCCAAATAGGGAGGTCACTGTGCCCATTCCCTCCTTCCCTGCCCGTGACCCAGCGAGCAGCAGGACTCACCAGTAAATGATGGGCTTGGGCTCTCCACGGACGCGGACGCTCATGCTGACATCCTGCCCCTCCAGCACTGACTGGTCTGACAGGGACACCTGGGGAAGTAGGGGTTAGAAAGCAGCGAGCACCCACCTACACCCAGGGCCATGCATCCCCACTGCTGCACCCAGAGCTATGTGTCCCGTGTTACAGCAGCAGCCCCGGAGTACTAGGGGAGCTAGTAGGATTGGGTGCTGCCCAAGTGCCAGGAGCCCTCCACATAAGGGGGTAGGAAGGCCTGACCCAGCATTGCCTGGCACAGCAGACCACAGGCTGTGGTCACAGGGCACTGCTCCCCCTCTGCCACATCCCAGGCAGTTGTCAGCTCACCTCAAAGGTGGGTGCAGCCTTGAAAGTGCTCTGTGGGGAGCCGTGGGCAGCCCCATGCTCTGCTCTAGGCTGCAGCTTCATGGCCAGTCGGTGCTGGGGGGTGCTGGACTCAGGGAACTCTTCCAGGGGGCTCAGGTATTCCTCGTCCGAGGTGATGGGGCTGGCCTGGCCGAGGGGGGGGGGCAGGTTCCCATGCCGCTCCACGGCGGGGGCTAGAACCGGAGAGCCTGGATAAGGAGCTGCCAGCAGCCACGGCCGGGCAGGCAGGTCAGGGCACCCCTCCCCACCACCCTGCACCCCCAGGGCTGCCCGGGGAGCCCCATCCCACGGCACATCGGCAGCAGCCAGCAGCGAAGGGGTGCGGGACTGCGCAGGCGGAGAGGGTGCGCAGGAGCAGCACTCCACGGGACGATAAGGGGACGCGATATCCCGCAAGGCGACAGCCGGGCTCAAGTGGCTCTTACGCAGCAGCCCGCGCTCCCATCCTTAAGCCGCCCGGATTCCCGGGATGGCTGCCCCTGCTCCGACCGGCGAGGGCTGAAGGTGACATTGGCAGCTGCGCTGCCCCAGCAGCCCGCCGGCCGCATGCCGCTGCGCGAGGCCCGTGCCCGCCGGCGTGGGGAGCCCACCCGAAACCGCGATAGGGGTGCGAAGAGGGGAGCAGCGAGCGGCGCGGGGCGCTGGCAGAGCGTGGCCGCCGCGCTAGGGGTGTCAGCCCCGCGCCTGCCTGGCTACCGAGCGCACTCACCCCCCCCGCCCTCCCCGAGGAGAGGTGGGCGAGTTGCCCGGTGGCCCATAGTTCCCACGCCCCCAGCCCACCCCACTGGCATCCCCATGGCTTGGTTGTGTGGATTGCACAAGCACACTGGGAGAACCGGCACAGT
>WYDI02025767.1:12215-32819 GCA_009867235.2 Psittacus erithacus | reverse complement strand
AAATCAAAAACACAGCACTGCACCAGCTACTAAGAAGGAGAAAAATGACTGCTACTGCTGAACCCAGGACACCCTTTCATTCAAGATAGCTTCCTTTGCAAAGACAAACCCCAAATGCTTGTGTACATGGTGTCTTGTCAGTGTGCCAGCAAGTGGTTCTTGACCACCACTTGAAGATGTTTCAGAAGGCAGACAGCAGCAGAAGATGCTTTATCTGAGACTACATCTGCTTTCAAAATCCACAGCAAGACTTAGCAAGTTAAAAAGTGTGAAGGCGATCTTAAGAGGTGAAGAAACATGTTATCTGCGGTGATGAGATTTTTTAGCAAAGTTTTATTAATTAGTGTTTGCTTCAGGCCTCAAACACTAGAACAGAAGAAAGAAGTAAAGGTAAAAGCAGAAAAATCACAAGCTAATAAGCAAATCAAAGAAGCAAATACATGAAAGACTGGGGCCGGGGGGCAGGAGGAGACAAAAGAAATGTTAAATTACACATACCAGCTACTCTAAGCAGGATCTTGCACTACATTAATCCCTGTAGGCTTTTATCAGCTAGCATTTGAACTCCCCCAGTGATAATGATAAGCCACCTCACTTGGCAGCATGTTACGCTCTTCGCTGCTCTTTCAGATCACCCGCAAAAACCGCAAATAAACATGAAAACCCATGGCTTCTGGTGCAGCACGTGCTTAGGGCAGCTGGTTTTGGGAGAGTGAATGCTGGCCCAGCCTTGCACCTGGGTGGGCAATGCAGCTCTCCAGCGGCTGGGTGTGCAGATGTGCTGCCTGTGCTTCTCCCCATGACAAACACCCTCAGCTCCTTCCAGAAAGTGCTCGCATGGTGGCACACATGCCGCATACCTCGAGGAAGGGGTAGATGCCAACAGCTCTCGTCCTTGGGAAAGGCAGATGCGAAAAAATCACTGGCCATTGTTGGAACAACCTGACTGCCTCCTCCTAACCTGTGGGAGATGTGCTGTGGTGTCTCAGGGACATTTTATAATGCTTTTATGGAGATGGCTTCTATTCTTTAATTCATATCATTCTTGTGCATTGCAGTCTCCTTCTATGAGGTAGCAATCATTCACCTTTTCAAGGAGCAGTCAGATCCCTATAGAACAGTATTCTGTTACGCTGCCGATTATTGCTATTATTACTTAGTATTTTAATTGTTAGCATGATGATTTAAGCTGATGAAAGTGGTATTTCCAAATAAAACCTGCAAACAGTGAATATATTGAAAAGTATGTTGCATAAAAACGAATCCCACTTCAAAAGCCTTACACCAGATTAATACTGCTATAGCTGAGAGCAGAATTTAGTCCTATGTTATTATCTCTGAAGAAAGATTAAGGCTCAAGATGTAATTAGTTTCAGTTTAGTAAAAGGGGCAGGATGGAACAAGTATAATTCCAGTAGAGTATTTTCCATAGGAGACCAAGGAATGAAAGACCTTTTCTGTTGCTGTCTGAATTATACATGTCTCAAAGTTCTGTCTTAACCCTTAACAAACCAGTCATTAGACAAACAATGCCTTTGCATTATAGATTTTTTTTGTGTGTGTACAGAAATAATCACTTCTGTACATTTTCTGCTTTAAACACAAGAATGAAAAAGTTTTTAGCAATAAAGTCCATTCCCTTCATGTTTCAGAATACTTTCCACTTATATAAGCAGACTGATGCTGGGTATAAACGCTTTTCCCCAGATACAGCTAATGCAATTCAAATCTTTATGTGAAATAGAGCCTAGCCATTTTCCTAGTCCTGTCTATCTCTGCAATCAGCGTGAGGAGGAGGAAGTATGTGAGTCACTAGAAATGTGTTTTCCACTGTTCAAAAAAGTTAGATTTAGGAGGCCTAAAAAGTGTGTTTAGTTTCAAAACAGTGTTATATTCTGGCCTGGCACTTAATTCAATGACGTTCCTTAAACTTCTAATGCCTTACACCAGAATTAATCAGGTCAATTCTTTTTTTCCTTTTTCTGCTAATAATGATCATTTCACAGTGAGAGTTCCCCTCTCTCCCTTGTGTCAAATCAAAATAAAAAAAAAATATTAAAATCAAAATTAAGAAAACCTGGAAATGTAAGAAATATATTAATGATTTTGCTAAAACAGACTGTACACGCTTTAGGCAGGGACAGGTTCACACAACAGGGCTGCTAAATTTTTCAGCACTGAGTAGTGATGTATTTAGTTGGGCTCGCTACGCACTACCGTTTGTTCTGCAAGCCATTCTGGAGGATAGTTGGTTTTGCTTTTTGAGAACTTAATGGAGTAGGCTAAGGAGAAAATAAAGATGCTGAAAAAAAGGAAAGAAACAACATTTTGAGGGAGTTTTGGTTTAGTTACAGTAAATGTAATAAAGTAAACTTTATTGTATGCAATAAATTATGCTTAAATAGAACTTCTTACAGGCACTGTATTTTGAGAACAGACTTCAGGATTAGTAACACTGTAGCTGGTTACTAACAGTAACTGGTTGAGAGTAGCAAAAGCAATAAGGAAGAGAAGTCTCTCAGAAGAGTGTTCATGGTTTGAAATTCAATCCCTAGCTGCTCTAGAGGCCAGAGCTTCCCTTACAGACTTTAAGGTCTCCAAGGTCCTTAATTTATGAAAGATAAAATGTCTTCCCACACCATGCAGACTGTTTTCTGGAGAAAGCCTTCGGAAAAAAATCTTTAATTTCTCTCACAGTCTCCCCCTCCCTTATAGTAAGGGTGAGAGGAGTAAGAGTTCAACATTGTCTGTTTCACTGTAGCCTCACTGATGCTGCAGTTATGTGTGCGTCTTCAGGATGTCTGGGAGCAGAGCTCACAGTGTGCTGTAGTGGCTTAAGGCGCTCTGCCACTCTTTCCTTGGTAAAATATGAAGAAAATTCCCCCAGCAAGGTATGAGGGTGAAGAAAAGAGACACAGGAAAGTTATCAGCACTTACATGATTTAGCTTTCATCTCCATTTCAAAGCACGAAGTCACCACCAGCTGAAAGTGGCAGCCAATTTCCAGCCGATCCCTGGAGACTGGATGACCAGCCTGGTCTGAGATCAGTCAAGCTCAATTTCTTTGATTTTTGGCACGTGTGACAGAGGTTCCATCATGTCAGTACAATCTGAGATACATCTGTCAAACACGTAAGATTTTGAGAATACCACATTAACTACAGCGTTTTCCTCTATCAGCATAATTTCTGTTATTCTACAGTCCAGAATTTTTCTTTGCATTAAAAAGTGGATAAATAATACTTCAGACTGTTTTGGAAAAATAGAATCAGTTTTCCATATCCTCAGTGATCACGCATACCCCTTACTATATGGTATTCAAATTATCTGAAAGCATTAGTTCTCAATTATCATTTGCCAGCTCTTCTCAAACACACTGATGCTTTCTATTTAGCTCTGTTTAAAAAAATAATCTTTGGCATAATGAAGTAGTAAATAGGATAAAACAACAAGCAATCATTCAAACCTCTTGAGAACTTTGCAAACTGTCATTTGTAATTATCACGGATGTAGTTTGTTCAAGAGTCTAAGAACTAGAAGTATTTATAACATTAGAGTAGTTGAAAGCCAGAACAGGCAGTTGGGATAGATATCCAAAGACGGAGCTTGGAAAACCAGGACCAGTGGTCAGCCAAAACCTCTCACAGAGCTGAGAAAATTTCTAGAATGAACATACATATATTCTGATAATCATCAGTGGAATATCTTTGCAAGAAATCTAGAGCCTTAGCTGTTTGCAGTCCTTTGCAGATACTGTCATTGATTTATTAGTTATGTTGGGTGCAGCTGTACCTAAAGACTGATTTAGGAGCCCATTTGGACACAGAATAACATACAGGATCTGTCTTGAAGAGTCTTCAAGTAAAAATATATGTAGGCAAAGGACATGATGTGAAAATCATCAGGGTAATGCTTGAGTGTTATTTAGTTCTCTTTAAGCAATTTATTTCAAGTGGGTTGATTGTACAGCAACAAGTAAATGGAAAGATAGAAGTGATATACTGAGTAGAGAAGGACAGGGGAAGAAAAGAAAAGATATAGCTGTAGAGTGGTATGGATGTACAAAGTTGTGAGGACAACAGAAGGGTAAGGCAGGCAAAGAAAGGAAGGGAAAGGGTTTGTGCAGGCACAGAGCACTCCTTGTCATGGTGCAGTGGGTCCATCATCCCACCACAGGTGCAGCAAGTCCTCTGCGTGGACACATGCGCCAAGTCACCAGGCTGGATGTGGTGAGAGACCTGCCCTTCGCTGCCCTCATACCTCTCTTTTCAGTCTTCTGTGCCTGGCAGGGAGGAAGCTTTCAACCAGATGTGGGCTGAGAGGAGGGCTGGGCCCCGTGGAGGTGCTGGGACTTCTCCAAGCAGAGGTCCCATCTCCGCACCATATCCCAGCCAAAATCAGCCTTTGGTTTGCTCCTCTTTACAGGCTTTCCTTATTGTGATATGTGAGAGAAGAGTAGCACCAGCAGAACTTGAATTCCTGTTCATAGATCTGTTGATGCAGGCAGGTGCTGGGGGTGAGTGCAATAGTTTTTCCTTTGGTAGCCTTCGTAGATGCACCAACCACCCACCCTGCTTTTACACAACGTGAACTTTGCCCTTGGCAAAGCAGAGGAAGGTGTATAGGAAAATCCTGTTATAACACATATATAATATATATATAATATTATTATATTACTGTGAGGGTGGTGAGCCACTTGAATAGTTGCCCAGAAAAGTTGTGGATGCCACATTCCTCGAAGTGTTCAAGGCCAGGTTGGATGGGGCTTTGAGCAACCTGCTTTAGTGGAATGTGTCCCTGCCCTTGGCAAGGGAGTGGGACTAGGCGATCTCTAAAAGTTTCTTCCAACCCAAACCATTCTATGATTCTATGAAGAGTGACTGGTTACTGGGGCTATTGTAAATAAAAAACCTTTTACAATTATTTGAAACAGCCTTTGTGTCTGAGCCCAGGTTTAGTATGTTGCTTATGACTACAGAAACCCCCCTCAGGAGCTGGGACCATCTTGTCACACAAGCAAGAAATATTATAAATAAAAATTCATTATACAGTTGGATATGATAAGGATCAGAGATAATAAATGTATGTTGATTAAAAAATAACTGTAAAGAAATTCAAACTTACGTAGCCTGTATTTTTGTCAGCCTGGCAATCTGATAAGTGCCCATGTCAAGATCTGTATTTTGAAAGGTAGACTAGTATACTGACAATCCAGATTTAAATTCAAATATGGCCCTAGGTTTGTACCTGTACCACTCATTTATGATGAACCAGGGAGAATACTGTATTAATAAATGCAGCTTATACACTACTGGAATAAATGATGTGACACAGATGGAAAGATCATGGTGGGATCAGCTTGAGATGCATATATTTTTCTGATGCGCCAAGCCAACAGACTAACTACAGTGCAGTTTCCCATACTGAGGTATTTTCTACATATTTTTCTTTAGGTTTGCTTGTAAAGACAGAATAAATTGTTCCTGACATTAGTAAGAACATTTCTCCTGTTAGTCCATACCCTTCCTCCCTCTGTGCAGTACCCCATGGAAACAGTTCATGGGGAAATCCATGCTTGGTATTCTGCAGCTTTGAGTGCCTGAGATCTCCTCTCCAACAGATTACTGCAGTGGAAAAGAGACTATGCTTGCTTTCAGCCTACAACAATTTGCCTTTGTGAAGCGTAATGCAGTTTGTGAAACCAATGCTGATGGTATTTTGTTATATGAATCTGGATTTTTTGTATTACTGTGTAATGAAGAAAGACAAAGAGCTGGACTATTCTAGGTAATAACATATGTATATGTACGTGATGTTCTTTGTACATGTATGCAATCATGCACGTGTGCATTATATAGCTAGTTACCAGCAAGAAGCAAAGATTCTGTTCCAGCACCTAATGATGATACCTGTAGTCCAGCCTTCCTCCTTTTCCCGCTGTCACTCTCTCATTTGAAAGAGATATTCTTATAGGCCTTATGCTGGTCCTTTGCAAATGTAAATCCATTTCAAAAATCTGTCACCCATGTCTTTTCTGCAAAATTGCCTGTCAAAGTCTCCTTTCCAATCCTCCTTAACAAGAACTTAAATATTTAGGCTGACTGTGCTCCAAGACCCCTGCCTGTCACACTGACAAACACGGTTGCAGTGTTTCTTAGGATTTTTCTGTCTGTCTGGATTAGTCTGATGTCTCTAGCCTTCCATCACATGCTCTTTTTTTGTTTTGCTTTGGTGATTTATACAGCTCTTACGACAAAAGAATGTCGGTTCTTATGCATTAAGATAATGCAAATAAATAATAATAAATGAAAAGTGAACTCACTAATAATGCACTCATGACAAGAAATGAGCAGCAAAGCCTGGAGGAATTAAACTGAATTAAATCAGACAAAAAAAAGAAAGAAACTCAGGAAAGATACCCTACTTTTTTTCAAAGATAAAGAATAGAATCTGTTTTCTATTTGAAGAATAACAGGATTTTCACAAGGTACTTGTTGGCTTAGACACATTATTGTACCATAATTCGATTATTTTTCTCTTCTTTCAAAGTAACCACTATGGCAACAAACAGGAGATTCCTAAGCAGCTACCAACAGTGATGGTTTCATGTATTCAGACTCTTCACACCTGGAGGAATGCTGGAATTCGGGTGAGAATATTTATGCTTTGCACTTGCAAAATAACAGCCACATCAAATGCAGAGAACAAGCATCTTTGCTTACAAAAACTCTTGTGCTGAAATGCCACAGTTGGCTGAGCTGGTCTGTGCTCTGTCGTCCAGCTCACAATGCCAAATTGCAGCTAGAAAGATTGAAACACCGCCCTGCCTTTGCGCCCCCGCTCTGCCTGTTACCCCAGCCAGTGCAGAGGCGGTACAGTAAGGGCATCATGCGGTTCTGCATCCCTAATTTCAAACCCACTAAAAATAAATTCATTGATAAACAGGCAAGCAGCAGCTGGCAGCTGATACTCTGCAGCAAGCAGGGGTGGGGTAGAGCCTGTGGGAAGTGCAGAGGTGTGAGCCAGTGAGAGCGCTGCTCACGGCGGGTACAGAGTCCCCAATGGAAGACGATTGTCGGAACGTGGAGATTGGCACTGTGTATTTGCAGTACGTAGTAAGTTTAGATTGTGTGAAAAGTGGGACCCAAACTCTGCTCCACTTAACCCAAAACACTGCATGTAAGATTCCTCTGCAAGCTCTGTTTCCATGGAAATGAACGTTAGCATTAGCTTCCTTCCACAAAGTGAATCTATTCGACCAAGTTCAGTAAAAAAGGTATTTTACCCCATTTCACTCAGGGAGAAGGTAAGGATTAGTTTGAAATCTGCACGTGGCATTATAAGAGCATGATTTGATTATTCCTTCAGGGCTTTATGAGCTTAGGAACTACTAGGCTGTACTACGTGGGCAGAACAGTACCCGTTTATACTGAGGCTGACTCAGATGCATAACTCTGCCAAAGCTGTATAAATCTTACCCAAAAGGGAGGACAAAATAAAATCCGAATGTTTCTATCTGACCTCAAATTAGACTTTATTACTGATACGATCTTCCAAAAATAGAATGATTCTGATTTCAAGAAGCAAAGAAAGCATTTCAGTTGTCTTACTGATTTTTTTAAGGATTGGAATTATTTCCTATAAATAAACCTTTTTCCTTCCCACAACATTAAATTATTAAATCATCTAAGTCAATTGAAAAGCAGACCTTTTCTGTAACAATATTAAATAGTAAGCTAAACTCCATCTCAAACATGGAGGAAAAGTGGGATTTATATGGATTTGTTCTCAATATACACTACCAGAAACACTGCCTGATGAGTTTCTCTCCAAGCTGTCAAAGAAATGGCAAGCCTCCAATGAATATTCTGGAAACGAAAAGTTTTAAAATAAACCAAAAGAGATTTCAAAGCTATTTTCAAAGCATGGTGGATCACTGAATTTGACAGAATGAGTACAGTGTTTACTCAGTTTAAATGTGGTAATCTTATTTAAAACGGCCAGTAAAATGGCTAATGCTGAAATAAACGGAACAATTTTTCTCAGTAGACCTGTTCTGTTTTCATACCTGTAAATACTGGAGATCCAGAATATCTGTGGGGCAGAGAGGGTCATGTCCTAGCCCATGGATCAGTAGTGTGGTTGGTAATTCTAAACTCAACTACAGAATCATTCGTTTCTTTCTGTGAGAGAAACCAATAAGACTTCAGATCCCAGACCAAATTTATGGAACTTAGTCCACAGTTAAAGAATTTTTTTTTTTATTAAAACCAAAGATAATTTTGCTCCTGAGTCTGAAAAATAATTAAACTTGAGTCTAATTCTAAGCATGCGCTCAGTTCTTTTGACTTAATATAAGGTAAGAGAAATATGTACATGGCATGACATACATCAGTTTGATGCTGGGAGTTTAGGACATGTTTTCTTAGAAAGCGGCAAGCAGAAGTGAGGATGCCTTTCCTGAAATGCAGGAATGCCCTGGTGCAGTCAGGAACACCTTCCTCTTCCACCAAACCCTGCAGGACAGAGGGTGCTCATCATCCCAGCCGCATTACCAGCACTTCACAGAGCTAGGCCTCTAAAAATCCATGCTGTCCTAGCGGGGGGGTGCAGCAAATAATGACAGAATTAATGCCTTTTTCTTTTTAAAGCTAAGGAAATTTTTCCACTCAGACCAGACCAAATTTTTGGAGGCCTTCTCTGTAACACTCATAGCTGTAAAGTTTTCAGGTAAACATACACAGTCTTTGATCCATGACATTACTCCTTCTCTTGCAAACCTCAAAGTATATAATAAATCTAAAATCCTTAAAAATACATCCTTTGGTCAGCCTTAAAGAAATACATAGAAAAAACAGCCATTTAAAAATCCACTAGGAAATGAAATGCTTCCTAACATAAATCAGGTTATAAGAGTATCTTAGTCTAACACAGCTAATCCTATTGGGGCATAACCTGGTCTCTTACCCTGCAACACGACGCTGTTTATAACCTACTCTTTTAAATCAGTTCCCGATCAAATCCATCCCCAGTTCATTAAAAATTATTCTACAAGAGTAGCTAATAAAAGAACTAATTGGGACATAGGCCAACATTTCCCAGCTTCTTGATAGAGCTCTGACATTTTAGTACTTTTAATTAAGTGTATGTGCTCATGTTACAGTGTGCAATAAGTTGTTCAGTAATGATATGGAATACATTTCAGGACTCTTTTTGGGGAGGGGACAAATTTTTATTTTGGTTTTGAAACAGATGCACAAATACAAGGCTCTTCAAGTTCTGTTCTTGATCAAATGCACCAAATTCTCTCTTCCTCTTGGCCTCATAATCCTGCAAGATTTTTCTGTTTCTCAAGTTTTCTAGATTTTATTGCCTGTAACAAAACCATTTGGTATTTTTTGTTGTTGTTTTAGTTTTATTTCATTAATGATATCAGTAATAATGCATTTTGCAAATACATTTATTTTCTGTTTGTTTCCAAGGTCCCTTCATATTTTCATTTCTCCTCTCTTTCAGTAGCCCCCAGTATTTGCAATGTAGCGTTTATTTTTCTTATGGCACTTGCTGGAATCTTTGTTCCCACTGCTATTTAGGTCAATAGAAGTTCTGCAGCTGACCTCTGTGCAAGCAGACTCAGGCTGGACTACAGATATGTACAGACAATGGAAGAGATTAAGTACAGAAAATAGGGCAGGCCTAAGAACACCACAACACAGGCAGGGATCTAGCTTATGCCCTTTCTATCCACACACAAAACCTTGTTTCTTGACATTCCAGTGGTCCTTCCAATTAACTCAGATGGAGGTTAGGCTAAAACTTGGACTGGGGATTCACTCGGACTAGTAAACCGGTTACTTTATAGCAAAGATAGACGTGCACAACACCACATACAATATCACAGGCAGCTCATGCCTTTTCAGTGTCAACTTCATATTCCACAAATACAAACCAGGGCTTTCTGTAGCTCAGCAGGAAGGAAGCATCAAACAGCTCAGGGCAAGGCAACACAAAAACTTGTACAACATGCTGCAAGGACTCCAAGCCATACAGAAAGTCTGCAGTGTGACTCTGCATATCCAGGTGTGATCTAAAGAGTAGGCTTCTCACTCTAGTTAATTTTCAGTACAGTTGTAGTCTGAAGGCCATTGCCATGTAATAAAAATTTTCTGAATTCAATCAACTAAGTGATTTCTACCCATTTCCCCATGAACCCATTTATTTTAGCCATAAAGCCATCACAGCTGTTTCCTTTTGTTTGACCTTCTCAGCTAAGAAGCCAGTGACTGGGTAGATTATAAGCAACTTCCATTTCACCCTGGGTCTCAGGCTGCCTCTTTGCCTCCATAGTGTATGCTTGTACTTCAAAATAAGTTGGAGGAACAAGGTGGAAATTTGTTTCTGTGTCTGCATATATTTTTTTTATATTGATAAAAAATGTTGCTTCATCTTCAGCATTCCCCCCGTGGTACTTTTTATAGGCATATAAGTCAACAAAAGGAAGTTCAGTAACATTTAAAACAGAGCGTGATACTTCCTATATCGAAGCTTTAACTATTTTTCAGTGTTTGTATTCTGAACAAGAATAACTGACAATAATTATTATATCACAATTTGCAATGAAACAATTAAAGGAAGAAAGAAAAATTATGGATTTGAGATACATTTATCTGTCAACTGTTATCTGTATCTGCTACCATACCCAAAATCCTAGACAACAGCAACAAAATTTAGGTTAAGGAAGAAGATAAAGAGATTAGTATCTGATCAAGCATCTATAAACAAGTAATGTAAAAAAAAAGCTTTTTGCACATAAAGCCTAATTACTTTGGGAGAAAATCCTTCTTTGCACACTGAAGGACAGATCATGTGCTAGCTCTAATTTATGCTGATCCTTATATACTGTACAGTAGGAATCTGCCTTATCCCTTGGATGTCTGTATGTGACATGTAATTTTTCACAGTGCTTCCCAGTGATTTTCAGAATAGAGGAGCAATTCAGCATGTAGAACTATGGCAAGCAAGATATGGTGAGTTGTGTCTGCTTATGGCAATGAGTTTCATGTTACCTTCCAGCAACATGAAAAGAGATTTCATGCTATCAATCATGAATAGTACTTGCTCTTGTAATAGCAGTAAAGTGGACAAGAATTTCAACCTTGTCTTTCACCATCTAGCCATCTCCCATTTCTTAAGTAATTTCCACCTTTTCTCCCTCTTCCACTATTTCTTCTGTATCAACACCTTAATTCATTAAGGAGATGAAGCCACATAACTCCATGTACAAGCAGCAGACTTACTCTATCAAATACAAAATGTTTCTTCAGTAGAAATTTTATGGCTATGATCTCTCTGAAAGCACTGTAAAATCCTTTGATGATATCACTGGTACTGGTAAGAATGGCTATTTTAGGCTTATGTTCATATTTTGAGATCAGCAGGGAATATTTTTTTTAATATGGTAGTTACTATAGTGACAGTGACAGTCTCAGAAAGGAAAGATGGTATTGTGATAAAGATACTGTGCTGAGATTCAGCTCCAATTGCCAGGAACTTCTCAGAAAGGGTCAGTTAGATCTTTTTGTTTTCCAGTATTTTTTATTGTTCTGGCAGTGCTCTGGTGAACAAGTTGTTGACCTGAGTTGCAGGAGCAGAGCTGTCTGAGAGTTGTTCTTTCATTCCGCAGAACTCTTCCACATTTAGAAAATGTTGCTGTTCTTTATCAAGCAGCTCCAAATTTCTTGAAAGCTATTTTGTGTACGTAAAATAAACTATTCCAGCAAAGTATAATGCTGAAGACCCATGCTTTGTGCAGAACGAGAACTTGATCCTAGGCTGCCAATCTGTCCCAAAATGCCTAGTACTGATACAGTATTGAGGAAGTTCTGTGTTTTTCCTCATATTTGAAAGGAATTTCTTTCTGGATTTGGAAAAGAAAAAAAACCTCCAAAAATACCAAAACCAAACCAAACAAACCAAAAAACCACAAAAAACCCACCCCTCAAACAAACAAACAAAACCAAAAACCAACCAAAAAACCCACCCAAAACAAAACAAAGAACAAAACACTTAATCTTTGTCTGGAAAGAAATTTGTCATAAGATGTATGCTGTTATGAAAAAATGAGTTTCAAATGAATTAGTATTCTTGCAAATACTTGTTTTTAATTTAAAAGCTAGCTGTAGCCTGCACAACTGTGCTGGTCAGTTTACAGATATCCAAATAAAAGACAAGAGAGAATCTATTTGTATTGATTTCCGGAAGTGTACATGTGTGTGTAATTCTCCAACTTATGAGGCTGAGCTCTAATTCAGGCTTGGTCAGAACACACTTATTTACATGTCAGCTTTTCACCCATAGCTAGCACGCTAAAGAAAGCCAGTCCTCATAGTCACAGTCAAATATTCTTCTCATGCTTGCCCAAGAAGCAGAAATGAAGCTCTTTCTTTGGTCCAAACCTCCAACACACACCACGTATGGGGACTGCCTTCTTGCAGGGAATTGTCAATGCCCATGATAATTATTAGAGTAGCCATGGCATTAGCCATGGCCCAGGTGGTCCATTCTTGCCTCTAATGCAAGTAATACACACATTTTAAAGTGTGACAGAGCCTTTGACACCCTAAACTTACTGTACATATGGAATCATTCATGGCTGTTGGCAGCTGAAATGTTCATGGCTAAAATCCCAGTGACAGCTGAGACAAGGTTCAGACTGCTGATCTTTCCTCCATCTCAGTAGCTGCTTGCCAGCTCAGAGCTAGTAATTCACTATGTGAAGCATTGCTCTCTATGGCCTGCAAGTGTAAGCTATTAGTGGAGAACAACCTAGCAGAGGAGTGTAGGACACTGGTCATGAACCTCAGATAGGCAGCACCAGAAGTGACTTATTTTTCAGTTGCCTCCCGAGCAAGACCAGCATCCAACTGAGTGAGCTGACAGGGAGGTTTTAAGACCAGAATTTTTCCCAGTTGTAGCTGAGAAACTAGTTTCTTATATTTTAACCTCTTAGCTACCTGTAAATACTCTAGCGAGAAGTCTTCCAGCTCAGTTTACACCACCGTGGTGTACAGTGAACTGTTTAACATTGCCATGGAGGAACTGGAAATGTGAAGATAATCAATTACTTCATTTCAGGAAACAATCACAGAGAGGCTTTCTAGGTTATCTCTGTATTGAGGTCTTCAGGATAAAGCCTCTGCCCATTCCTTGTGTACCCACCAGGCAAGAACAGTAGGTTCCAGAGCACCCTATGCTGCATCATAATCTTCTGGTAATACTGCTGCATCCTGAAACATCAGGATCTTCTATGACAGGAGTGTTGGTCTTTGGCAAATGAAAAGTTTATTTCCCATTTTTTGTTTTTTTCACCTTATCGCTTTGGTAACCCCTGCTTCTAACAGCAGAATGAAGATAGGCTTTCTTCCAATGCAGAATAAAATAACCTGATTTCTTTAATGCCATGGAGTGTTACTGGAGTGGTGCGATAACAATACAATAAGATAGTTGTCTTATTTGGAGGTGATCTGGTTCATGGGGACAGCACTGGCATTATTGCCATTTGGCATGGAGCTGAAAGGCCTAAAAAGCTGATTATGCTAAAGTGTTTGAAGAAGGGATTCAGGACACAGCCCTGGAAGCCTTATAATCCTCCTCAAGCACGATGTGACTTAAAAGCCAACAGTTCCATTTCAACTGTTTTCTCCCTGTGCTTGGAAACCTTCTCTGTTCTTCAGAGCAAGGTGTACTTCTTGTTTTGAATAAAGTGGTAAGAGGTCTGAAAGAAATATTGCTGTCACCTAAGCTTACTCAACAACTTAGTTTTTCAAAGGGGTACAGAATCAGAGCAAGCCTCTGCTGGTTCCGCTGACAAGGAGTAAAATGAATAATATTTAGGTCTTGAGATTGTAATTCCATTGAAGCTGGTTCTTCGGCCAGATCTGTAATGTTTAGTAAGATGGGTTCAGATGGGTGACATTTCTTCGGGTGAGCTAGTTCACAGTGGGGCCCTGTTCTGGGTACAAACTCAACAACAGAGGAAGATGAATGCTTGAAATGGCAAGTTACTTTATAACAGACTAACAATAATCTCTTATAAAGTGGAGGTGAGGGTCACGTTGGGAGGAAAATGGTAAAGATAATTTATAAGCAGTAGTTTTTAGAAACTGAATCATCTTTAAAGCCCTAGAGCAATGAGCATGATAAAATACACATCCAGATACCACCTTGCTCTGAAGACCTTATCTGCTTTAAGTCCCTTAATATAAAATTAAGGAAGTAAAACAAGCACCCTAAAGCATAAGCTTCACCATGTGTCACTGAAAGCACCATCTTTATGTCTTTGGTGCTCTGCAGTACTCTCTTGGGGAAGCTGGTGGAGAAGCTTAGGGCTGCTCCTTGAACTGTCACCTCATCTCACTGCTACATAGGGGTTGTGGGAGATGTTCAAAGGCGTTGGAGGAGTTGGGCTTTAAGCTTTGGTTGTTGATTTTTTGGGACTCTTGTTTTCATTCCACTGCCTTTTGTTATATTAGTATCTTTTGGATCATTTTACTTATCTGACAGGCTGTCATGTATAATGGTGTGCTTCTGGGTTGAGTTATTTCTTCTCTGAAAGATTCCATGGCACTGTTTCAAGCAAAATCCTTTCCTGGTTCCTTTGTTATCCTGAAGAGTCTTTTTGAAAATTTCTGCTTTGCCATGCACACAAGGCCATTAGGAGGATGAGAAGACCATCAGGGCTCTCATGTCAGTGGTGCTATCATCTCTCACTGCAGAAACAGATGCTACAGCACTTGTGTGCTCCCAGAGGCAGGCCTGGAGAAAAGATCAGGTGAAAAGCAGTGGGGTAGAAGATGACTCAGGCAAATGCAGCTGGGAAAGTTTCACCACCCAGTAATCAGGGTGCTGCCCAGGTTACTCAAGGGATTTGTATGCCAAAAGCATACGTGTCTAACAGGGTCAGGAAGAACTTGATATCCCTGATTCACATACATGTCATTATTAGAGCCATTGTCAGTCCAGCTACTGGACTCAGAGTGAGTCCTTAACACAAAGAAAATGACAATAAAAAAAATTATATCAATTCTTTTTGAATTTTACTGGGTGAGTGATGGTTGTCATAGAATTTTTCTTTTTGATACCTCTCAGGTGTGTAAAGAAGGTCTGAGAGGGCTTCTGTTTTGTTTCTGATCTTAGACACCAGGACTACCAGTTCTGATCCCAACTCGTTCTGTGCTTGTATTCCATCGGGTGACTTAAACAGAAAATGCGTGAAGACTACTGGGAGTAGGGATGGGATTTGGTCTTAACTAACAGGACTGAGGCTTAAGCATGGTTGAGTTAGGACTCCTCTTATTTAGCTTCTTTTTACCCCTTCAGGTCTTGATTTCCTATCTGCACAGTGGCCCAGCTTAAGAATGGAGCTGGAAAATAACCCCATCACAATCATATCATTAGACCCACCACCCACAGTCAGGAGGTGGATTAGAAACTATTTAGGCCGAGGAATGCTTAGAATAGAACTCTTTCCAGACCAAATATTTATCCTGAGTGATGGCTGCCTCCTATTCTAAGATTTATTCTTATCTTGGCACCAATTCCCCAAGAGATCAGACACAGCCTGTGCCTGGAGTTTCCTGTGGGGTAGTCCTTGGCATCTCCCTACAGAACATTCAGGATCATTTCATCATGCAAGTTCTTCAGGACCCTACAAATTCAGGAGAAGATGGCATCTGAGGTACCTCTCTGTTTGTTGCTCTGAAATGTTTGTCTTTAAATAATTTCAACATCTGAATTGGAAGGCGAGGGTTGGATTCATCTCGCCAACGCTAGACCATCTGGAAGATAGATGCTTGGTCCTGACTAATCATTTCAGCTCTGTGCAGTGATGGCATATGGGTATCTGCAGGGATCAGTTCTCATCTGTCTCAGGCACCTGCTTCAGTGTGACCTGCATCTGCGTCTGCAAATACCTGTCTCTGTAGTGATTTCTTAGGGACATTGCATCATTAATTCAGACTCAATCTCCACTTTTAGGTGTTTAAAGATGAGTGGTATATCATTCATTTCTACAGTACTCCATTAGAATATGGTCCATTGTAGCCCATACATGATCCGCAGTGGCCAGTATTCAGTGCCTATCACTTACCAGATTGGCAGTGCACAGCTACTAATTTTTCTGATGAGCTTTCAATTAAAAATCCATTGGAACTGTTTCCATATAGATATTGGATAATAAAACACTGAGCCCTGGCAGCATATTCATATTCAACTTAGATGGGATTTGAAAGGAAATGGAAAGAATGATGGTCCAGGATCTGCACATTAGCACACACGGCATAACAGACACTCAGGAGAACTGACATGGTTGGAGCCTTTGCAGTGTTTGAAGTTTAGAGGGTATTTCACAACATTCTTCAGACATAAGTGTGCATCTATACATATGTAGGACACTGAAAGAATATAATGATTTAATGTAGGGAAAATGATACCCCATTTGCATAAACTGTTCATCCTTTAGGCACTGTGAGATTATGCTATCTTTTCCATTGAAGCCTTACTTGTAGAATTTAACCAGATCTGATACACTTGCTACTAGACAAACACTGGGAGTTACAGTACCATAAGATGCAAAGGTGGATGCTTTAAGTGGAAGGATCTTACTATATTAAGGAATAGTTGTATTTACTGCAGTTTAGCCCTTTGGATAGTATTGAATATTATTAGCAGATAGTTTTCATAGCTTTAAAGGATATGTGAAGATACTTTAAAATAACATTTTTAATGTCTAAGGGGAGGGGGATCATGCATGTAAGTTGTGTAGAAACTGTTGCTTTCAAATGTCTCTTTAATTATAAACCATAATTTAAAGAATTCTGATGTGTGAGACTAGGATGTTTATCTATTAACCTGCTTGATTATTTCAGAACAAGAGGTAATGGCCCAAGTCCTCTTCTGGTACCTGAAGGGCAAAGTACAAAGTACAATTCAGGAACAGTTTATAGTGGTGGCTGTAAGCCATGTCAGAGCTGCTTGGTCTGAGACCAGCTGTCTGGTGATCTACTTTCCAGTTTCAACACAGTAGCCTCAGGGCTGCTCTTGCTTGTGCCAGTTTCCCAAATCCCCAGCATTGCTGCTGCAATTGCAGAGAGCACAGAGAGACGTGGGAGGTGTGGAGAGAGGAAGGTGCCCTCACCAGAAGAGCCCATGCTCTGGAGCATTCCTCCAAGACCTGTGCCAAGTAGCAAAGTCACCTATTGACTCAGAGTGGCAAAAGTTCCTTAAATTTTACAAGTTTTTCATTTTGCCTTTGGATTGCATCTAGAGGCTTTTTGTGCAATTGTTTTTTTTTGTACCACTACTGCGCTTTGTATGTTTTTGTGTGCAGTGGGGTTGTACTAATTAGTAGTGATTATTGTGATTTCATATAGTGTTCTGTTGTGATGGAGAGGCTGGAATATAAATAGTTGTCAAACATTATTTGGATATTTCATATATAAAATGCTTTTAAAATATTGCTGTGATGTAATTAAAAATAAACAACATAGAAATGAAAGTTTTATTTTCCTTCTGCAAGCCCCTCCTTTTTCTCTAACAATCATAAATTAATTTAGTTCCCTACGTTTTGCAGCAAGAAGAGAAATGACTGTACTGTCTTCAAAGAGGATAGGTACTGCAAAATCTTCGTGTTCCTGGGCACGTATCAGTGAAGTTAGTCCAGGTCTTGGAACAGGGCATCTAAGTTGGGCGTGGATGGAAAATATTTAATGCAGTGTAGAGGAACTGTATTGCTTTTGGTAAAGTCTATGAAGCAAATTTTTATCAGAACTGGCTGGGACATTTCTGAACGAATGACAATTTATCAAATGCGGATGTTTCTCAAAGGTGTATCAACGCAATTTTAAGCAGAAAAGAGAGAGAAAGAGAAAGATTTTAGCAGTATGGTCCGTAAAGTACTGGCCCTAGGAAGTGGGAGGTGCCCAGCCAAGGTCTTTAAATTGCTTCAAGGTTATCTTTGTTAAAGAACTTTCACTCACTGTGCGTAGACCTACATTTGAAGCTTTGTCCCACATCCTGGACCATTCTTCTTGATGATATTGTCAATATTTTCATTGATTTATGCTTTAGTGAATCTCTTTGAAAGGTTTTCATTTCATTTGACTGTATAGTGGAACTAGTTTGTAAAACCTCACTAGGTGCCACAAAACAATTTGTCTTTTTTGAGTTTGTTCTGTTTAGAGTGGAAGTAGGTGGATATACATATGGGAATAATCTTAAGAGTCTTTCAAGGTGTCATTCCAAAGGTGCATACCTGTAATTGTAAACCATATCTGCTTACATTGCAGCTTTAGTAAATATGACAACCAAACATATAACCACACATATTTTAGTTTGTTTCCAGTATGAGCTAACAACAACTCTTTCTCTACAAACACATATAACGATACTCAGCAAACATCATAATCTTAGTAGCAGATTTTCTGCAGATAAAATTATTCTTTCCATGAATAAGGTGTAATATCTCATGATATTGCAGGCCCAGAAACAGAAGCTTTACCCTTTTGAAAACAAGAAACCTGCAGCTTACCAATGGAACCCATAGCTAATTGTTTGCCTAGGTCTCAAAATAGTGTCTATTAGGAAGGCATAAGGTAGGTTGTTTTCAGATATTTTATGCAGTACTGTTACAGATAAATCATCTTACTTTATAAGAAGAAGGATATGAAAAGAAGCTCCAGTAGCATTTCTAAAAATCCCTTTAAATATTGCACTTTCCCCTGCTCCATAATATATGTGACATCTCCCAACATCACATATTCTACGGGGGGTATGAGAGTTTTGCATATGTAAGTTTTATATGAATTATGTAACTGATTCATGGTTTGCCTCCTACATGTAGATAACTATCCAAAATCCTGCTGGTATTACTTCTATGTGTCATCAGATAATTTTATATTGAACTACACTGTCCTTAAAAAACTTCTTTGAAAAAATAACTCTGATGTATAAATATATATGCATATGTTTCCTCTCTTGTTTTAGGCTTTAATTTTGTTCACAAATGTCCCTTGACAGTAATTGTGTGAACATCTATCAGTAAAAGTTCTGCTCCAGATCACAGAGAACACAATGTGGAAAGTTCTGCAATGGAACTGAGCAATTTGTATGAAGATTAATACCCATGTCTAAATCTTGACAGTAGCCTTTTAATCACATTTGGAACAAAACCATCCACAGGATGGGAAAAAGGGTTAATGACACAACTTCCCTGGAAACAGCTTGGACAAACATGGTTCACTATATAATTTCATTTTGAAAACACATATTTATAGATTATATCTCACTGAATCGATTATTCCTGTAAATACTGAGAAAATAACTATCCTTCCAATAAAAAGCAGCTGTGTTTTTCCAATACTATTAAAATCTGAATTAATGCTAAAAGGAACAAAAAAATGAAGGGAGTAAGAAGATTATAGGCATTTCTTGTTCCAGATGACATAATTCCACCACAGGCTCCACACTAAGTATTCATGGTAAAATAATACTTCAGCTTTAAACTATTATTGCTGATTTCTTATTTGTATTTACTATGAATTCTTCTCTATGGAATTAAAAATCACTCTTATGAACACAAGAAAGAACCAAAACTCAAGATGAATAAAATCCTTTCCATTTAAAAATATCATTAATTATATCTCAGATCTGCTCCTCACAGATTTCTTTCATGGAGATGATGACCAGTAGGGACCAGTATAATCAGATAGTCTAACCTTCTCTGTCTGCAGACTTTCACTCAGAAGCTGGATGAAAGCACATTTTATAGGAAGACACATAATCATTTCTTGAAGACCTAAGGCAGTGATGGTCTTACAGCCTCCCAATAAGCTGACCCAATGTTTAACTACCTTCACAGCTAGGAAATTACATTTTATTTTAGGGTTCAATGCTAGGTTTCCCCCCTTCATCTTTTGTTCCAGCTATTGGCTGTTCCAGTACCATTGCCTGAAAGACTGGAAAACCCACCAATCACTATGTGAACAAAAGCTTCTTTAAGGGATGAGATCTCTAAAATATCCAGTACTATTCCACAATCTCCACATTGTAAACTGTCTTTCACCACCTAAATTATTTGTGAGCTCCTCTGTACTCCCTGCACTTTCCACATTGTTACTCAAATGAGGCTGTCAAAGAGTCAGAAACAGGGTTCTAGTAATGGTACTAGCAATGCTGCGTTCAGAGGCAAAGTGCCTTCCCTGCTTATTCTAGTATCACCCCTGGTGCATATGCATCTTACTAAATGCCATGGCCACAGCACTGAAACTGGTCAGTGAGGAGGTAGTTGGGTTTTTCTAGTGACTGCTTCAATAAGTCTCTCGCCCTGTAAGCACAGCTGGTCTTCTTTGTACCCAAATACACTACACAGTACTCTTTGTATATTTTGCTGGACTGTGATCAATAACTTATCCCTAAACATATTATTTACTGCCTCACCCAATACCTGCACTAACATCTTTATTCTACAGATATAGAATCATAGAATAGTTAGGGTTGGAAAGGACCTTAAGATCATCAAGTTCCAACCCCCTTGCCATGGGCAGGGAC
>WYDI02025766.1:0-22610 GCA_009867235.2 Psittacus erithacus | reverse complement strand
TTAATATTAAATATGTTTATATTAGAGCTTTTACTTATATAATATATATATTATTTATATTTTTTCATATATATAATTTCATTAAGGTCACTTTTACTTGCGCTAAGTTAATCACAACTTGTTTATCAGCAGAAACATGCATTTAAACAAAAAAATCCACTCTGTGTGACCAGGCTTTATCTCAGGTCAGCCATCACCTGTAAAACTGGCATGATGGTATCATGCATCCCACCTCCAGTCAAATTGAGCCATGTGCCCTTTGCATGACCAGGCTCAAAGAGTCAACGCAGCGCCTGCAGCTGCTAGGCACAGACAGCACCAGTGATGGTGTGGGCAGACCATGCTCTATGCTGGGTTGTGGGCATGCAAGGACCAAGTCAGAAGTGATGAGTTTGGTGGCAAGACCACCAGGCATCTGAAGTGGCCCAAATGAGCGCCAGGAAATGCACAGCCCTGGGCAAGGGAATAGAAATGCTCTAGCAGGGCTGAGTCAGGGCAGGGGCTGGCACACAGCTCTGTGCCATGGCAGTGCAGGCAAGCAGACAAAATGATGGGAAGGACAGAGGCAAACAGCAAGTGTCTGACAGGAGGAGAGATGGCAGGGGCTGCACTGGCTCCTTCTGCTCACAGCACACTGGTTGCCCTGAATATACCAACCAAAAATTGGGTACACCAACCTGCAGCACCTTGTGACCCAGTTTGTCCCCACCACCATCCCACATGCAGTTCTTGCTCCCTGATCTTTGTCCCAAGGACAACATGAATTCAGACACTGCAGACTCTGGAAGACTTCTGGTGGAAAAGATCACCAGGTCTTTTATTCTTTTAGGCAAGCTTTGGTGGTCCTCTATATTTTGGCTTCATTCCTAAATATTATGAACTTTCAGAGGATGCTTCAAACACAGGAGGAAGCATTGTGCACAAGAGACTTGTGGAAAGCCAGTAAAATGAAAAAGAAAAAACAGTTTCCAAACCACCAGAAAATAGAACAAAGATGGCAGAATCAAAAGGTGTAAGAGTGGCAAGGATGAAAACACAGCAAACGATATGAAGGAGCCTCGTTGCAGCATGGGGATGTTGCAGGGATGGGGAAGGCAGATAAACTGAATACACGGAGGCACATCAGGCAGTGTGCAGTCACAATTCATTGGATTAACGACCTGAGCTGGGATGAAAATACCTCAGGAAATGACACATTAAATCCACACAATCACTTTTAAAACCCCAATACTGTGTAATTTGTGTATAGGAATGTCATCTGTGGCTGACACAGGACCTGGGGCCACAGCTCAGCAGGATGTTGGCATGTGCTCTGCAGCCCCTGTTGCCACTGCAGAATCTCTATGAGATGGCACAATGTAGTGATGCTCAGCCTGTCCACATATGCTCAAAACCAGATGTAAACAGGTAAAGCCGCATCAAGCATCATCCACGTGCCCTACTACTTTTGCACCCAATCCAGTTATCAGTCCTCCTACGGCCAGCATGAAGCCAGCCCAAACACAAGCCAGCGTAACCTTCACATGGAGAGTTCAGCCCGATCCCATGGAGAGGCAGCTGAATGCCCAAGGCTGATCTGGATCAAAGCCCTGCTCCTGGCTCACACAACGGTGCCAGCAACAGGTTGTAACCATCATGAAAACAGCACCTGAGAAAGGCTCCAGAGTGGAACACAGCACACCACCCAGTTTTGCTGCCCAAGAGCAGGTTCACATGGAGGAGGAACGAGACAGACAGTAGCTGCTGCTGTTGGTTCACAATCCAGAACAGTGGGGAACAGCGGTGTAAAATTAAGTCACGGTTTTGTTGGGTTTTATTGTTTACTGCATAAACCGAGTCTGAGTATTGAGAACAGAGAAAAAAGAAAAAACCCTCCCACCGGCATGGCCTTGAGCATTTCACACAGCAGCATCTGAAGGGTCACCAAGCCCCAGCCTGTAAGGGAGTAGATGCAGGTGGTGATGTACCTCAGCCACCATCAGGGTGGCAGCCTGGCAAGGGAGCCTCCACCAGCAGGACTGGCAGCCCCGCACACCACCTTTTATCAATACTTGTTGACCTTGCCTACAGCATCAGCCTCCACAATGCGCTTCTCTGCAGCTTCCACGAAGCAGGAATGCTTTCCAAACACAGCAATTTGGAAAAGCTTTGTACCTAATCTCAAATAACCTTGATGTGCAAATTCACATTCAAATAAGGTTCCACCTGGGCAAGGAGGTGATGCTCAGGCTTCCAAGGATTCTGCTGCCTCCATGCAGGTTGCCCGCCCTGTCTCCATGCAGTGTGGGCAAGACAGCCAGCGAAGAAGGGTTGCGCTGAGAAGGGTGTCTATTGCTATGGCTGTCCCTCATAGGAACACTGAAGGAAGTGAGCTTGGTAGCACAAAGCCAATACGGTGCACAGGAGCCTGTGACGTTCCTACCAAGACTGTGTCAGCTGGAGGGCTGGGAAATGGGAAGCAACCAGGGAGGATAAGAGATAAGAGATCCCACAGGGAGAAAAGGTACAGCAAATGAGAAATTTGGACCTATTCCCAGTATCTGAAGGAGAGGGCTCAGCCAGACAAAACATATTTTCCCTGCAGAGCTTCCCCGGCCTCCCACCTAATGCTGCTGATCTCCCCAAGGGGTCACCACTTTGGCGCTCAACACTTCTGTACCTACAACAGGCAGAGATACCATGGGTTCATGTGCATGCCCAAAAGTGCCTGCAACCATCACCAAACAGTTTGCTGGGCATTCAACTGCAAAAGGAGTGTGCGCATGAAGTCACACATAAAAATAGCTGAAATTAGCATTCCTGCTCCTTTAATCAGCTTTCAACTGCTAAGGTAAAACAGGATAGATGCTCAACAGGAGTCGTGCTTAAAAGCATCACAGGTGTGAGGGGCCATTTGTGGAAATCTTCCTTTTTTCCAGCAACTCTATCTCTGAAATCAGAAGCAGCCTGTGGGAAAATATGAAGAAACCTGAGATAACAGCAGTGATCCAAGCAGCATGCACTGCACACAGCAAAGCCAAAAGCTTTTAAACTCAATATAGTTAACAGCATGCCTTGGAAGTTTTTAAGTCAGCAAAAAGTTAAAAGAAACATGAAGCAGAAAGACTAGAAATTATCAACAGGGGTGGGCAGGAAACAGAAATTGAGAGAGGACAGTAAATCTTCACTGATCGCATGGGCTGTTTGTAAGAGGCTATGGGGAGCATTTCAGCACCTTCCTTCAAACACTATTTTGTGCATGTGACTGAGCAAACTGGCCATCACTAAACCTTGTTTTAAACCCTTATTTCACCATACTAGGTATCAGCAGTTTATGGGCCAGCTGCCTGGCAGGCTCAGCGCTTCATTCAGGGAGCTCCGACCTTGGGTTCCTAACCCAACTCCAGGCTCTTGGAAAGACATCAACCCATATAAGCAGTGTTGTAAAAGAGCTGAGCTCATCCAAGGAAGACGAAGCACATTTCAGTCTGGGAAGGCTCCCACCACATTTTTTCACATCACAGTCATATGCAGGGAGGGACCTGGGCAATAGGGCTGGAACACCGGCTCCTGTGTGTATCCTCTGTGACTGAGCATCATAGGGATGAGTAAACAGCCTGTTACACAACTCCAGGCTATTTGTTTTTAACTAAAATGCTGAAAACAGAGGGAAGGGGGTGGGGAGGAAATTCACTGCAAACTAGGATATACACCAGCCAGAAAGGAAGTATATGATGCTTGCCCCCTTCATCCCATACAGTACCCTGATATCCTGCCAAATCCACATGGCTTGGATTAGCGATGCATCCTCTGCAGAAACAGCCCTGGGCTGGGTTGCAGGCACAACATGGTGCTACCTTTGAGCATAGCAGAGAAAGGCAAGTGTATCCCAGCTCCCACATGGGCATGGATTTGGGGAAACCACAGGCCATCTCCCAGACCTTAAGTGCTGGATAATACAGATTTGATGGGATATCCTGGAAAACCTTTCACTGGGGCAACCAAGCACCTCTGTGCCAGTGGATCACTTCATTTAACACAGTATGGAACACTGGCTGTGGGCATTTAAACTACAGTCCTGCAGTGTCCAAACCGGAATGGACAAGCCCTCTCTAGGCTCTGTCACTCCCAGAAAACAGCTCTGACCCAGCAAAACTCATCAGACAAAAAACTGGTCCAGGACTCTACTTTTTGCCCACAGATTCTTTCCTCTCTCAGCCTGAAGCAGAAAGGTTCGGGGTTAAGTTCAGATTGGGATGCTCAGCCTTTGCAGATGGGCAGACGGAGAAATGAGGAGGATGATCATCTCACTGGACCCCCTGACCCAGAGAGCATCTCCTGCACTCTTCTCAACAGCTTTATTCACCAACTGCCAGTAAAGCTCCAGAGCAATTTCCAGCACTGATTCACAGACCCATGAGATATTTCCAGATTTTTTTATATTTTAAACTGGCTGCATATTTCTGGCTAAGTCAACAGATCGAGTCATTGCTGTTACACATTGTCCCAAGTCTGAGAGCTATTTCTGCTCATCATAAAAGAAACTGCAGTTCTTTCTGATTAACTCCACAGAAATGCCCAATATTCAGATGGGAGCCTGTAAAGCTGGATTGAAATAATCATCAAGTTAGTTTAAAACAATTACATTTTGAGGATGAGCATCCTCTGGCTTCCAAAATATCATTCTGAGGTTTTAATTCACTTTTAATGTTATTTTTTTTATTGTCACCATCAGGGTAATCCCAGACAGAACAGAAACAGCAGCAAAACCAGCCAGCCCATGGTGATATAGTCCAGAATAACACAATCAGTTTCCATAACCAGCCTCTCTGCAGAAGCAACATATCCTATTCCAGTCGCGGCTCTGTGACTCAATTTTGAAGGGAAGAAGCTCACGAAGAGGCTGCATGAGTTAGTGCAAACCCCAAAACTAACTGCATCATGCAAGAGGCAGTGAATAGCTGACCCCAAAGCTGATGTGGTAAACGCAGCACTTTGGATTGCAGCAGGCTTTGCCAGCTGGCTGAGCATGGCCAATCAGTGGTGGTCTAGTACCAGATAACTCATCCTTACAATAGGAGGAATGGGTTTCAGCAAGTAAGCACACACTACTTGACAGATGGACACAAGAAGACCCTAAGTGAAATATGCAGCATACAGAAAAAGCCAAGGCTGTCAAGCCAAAGAGTTGTGCATTGCCCCTTCACCCACCACTGCCTCAAATTTGACAACATAACAAAACGAGGCCACAGGTACTTCCACCATCAGCTGGGATTTCACAGGAGCACAGTGCTGATGGTTTGAAGTTAACACAGGGTCAATGCAGCTCTCCAGTAGGGAAACAGCCCTGCAGGACTCCACATGCAGCACAGCAACTCTCTTCTCTTCACCTTTCCCTTTTGTCAAAGCATCACTTGAAGCAAGAGGCTGAAAATGCATTAACCAGGAAAGAAAAGCAGCAATACTATGAAGTGAGCGCACAAAGCACATCACGACATTTACAACTGAGGTTGGTCTTGCTCATTTGTATTTCAAAGGCCAGGTTGACAGAAGACATTTTTCTTGTTCTAGCTTTGTTTGCAAAGGGAATAATACGTAGATTTTGAGTGTTGTTGCCACAGTGTCAGCCAGAGCCTTCCTGCGGCTTCAGCTACAACGACATTCAACCTGCCTCGCTTGGAGAACATAAGGACCAACCCAGGAAAATCTGCCTTTGGCTGATATGACCCACACCAATTTAGGGAGGCTCGCTCATACCCACACACTCACCAACCAATCCTAAACTCCCTATGGCTTGAGTCAATATTAAGCTAATCATGTTGAGTGTCTTCCCTCCTTCAGTAACTTCACACTGTCGAAACCTTTCCATCTTCTGAGCTCTCGCTGATTGATAGTGACAGTGACAAAAGTCAGGCTCAACATTTTAACGCCTCTGTTGCCTCTATCACACTGTAAGGTCTCCTCCTTTGCCGGAATATGGTATTTTTGATCTCAAAACCAGTAACAACCTCAGCAGAGAGGATGCAGGGCCCTCAGCACTGATCAATCACAGCCCTCTCAGTGGCAAGCTGTGGTGCCCTTTAAACCAAGAGCTGCCTCTTCCTTCAGCCAAGCAACCTGATATAAAATTGAGCTGAAATCCAGTTTACAGTCTGTCCTGTCATACCAGGCCCACCAAGAACCTTGTTGGAGGCCGCAGTATCCTGGTCTGGCCTCAGGCCTGACTCAGCTGAAGACCTCAAGTCAAGGTACACAGCACATTTACCTGCCATAATTTCATCCTCGCATCCTCCTCCCAGTAAAAACCCAACTGTCTCAAAGGAACAAGCCATCCTCCCTACTTCATACCTCACACTATGCGCCTGTTTTCAGGTCATTGAGAATGTCCAGAGCTTCTTGGAGACCTTTACTTGCTACAACAAAGCCAGTTACAATTCAGCTGGACTGTGATTTACATTAGGCAAATATGTAAGACTGGCAGAGTCACAACAGGTCTCCATCTCCTTGGTAATAACCATCACGACTATGCAGAGACCTTAAAGAGATGCTATTATAACTATGATCATGAATGTCCATGCACTAAGAACATCTTTTTCCAATGAGGTCCAAAAGATGGGCTTATTATGCAGCCATTTTGCTTTACTGGTTCCTTCAGGTTGGAGTTGATGAGAAGTCTCCACTTTTCCTCTGTGACTTGACCCCATGATTAACTTTAGCTCCTTTTCTGCCCCCCAGAGCATGTTGGCACTATTGGTGTCTTTCTACCCAGTCATTAAGTCCACGTGCATGACCTAGCAGGCACATTAGGAAAGCAAAGTAAGCAAAGCAGCAAAGTAAGGTGCGCAAGAAACAACGGGGGAACCAGCTTGCCCCAACTAATAATCTCCATATCTGAATCAGAATTTTCCTTTCACGTTTGTCATCCAGTGGCACTGAAGTGGGAACACGAGCATCTCAGGGCTGGGAATCATTGAACAACTCCTCTAGGAAAGTAAGACTAAGAAATACATAGTAGTTCTAACTTGTAACATAACCTCTTACAGTATTAAACCATAATTAATCAAAGGTAAATATGGGCAATACTTACATTGAGCAATAACAAATGAAAAACATAAGCATAATCATTACACTCAAAATTCAGACCTAGAATTCAGACAGGAGCAAGTATGGTGCATCTGAAGTGGCAAGCTCTGCTCCATGCTTTATGAGCATAGCACTTTTACCACAAAACCTTGGGAAAAATCCCTTCCCAGCGCTTTCCAAAGACAAATCTGTGCCCAAGACACCCACGCAGCTCGGAGCATCATTTTCCCAGGTCAGCTTACAGAATAAAGTTTTTCTAACTTTCCCATCCTTTTTATGGCTGTTTTGGTGGATTATTTGGCTGTGGACACGAGGGATGAATTACAGGCACGGGGTAACTCAATCCCTCTTTTCCCCAGAGCAGCAATACTGGCAGCTTAAAGTGAGGTGCTGACCTTGGTTATCTTACCTTCTTTTTCTTCTCCTGCAAGCAACCACAACAGAAACCTCAAGTGAGATTGTCCTAATCTCTCCTGAAGATTCTGGTTTCAGTCAGACATGGCTGCTATTTGAAGCTCTATGAAAGGAACATCTTCAATAAAAAGGTTTGTGGTGGCCTGCAGCAGTGAATTTGCTTTCAAAGCCTTAATGCATGGGTTCACCAGGAGAAACCCAAGTGTGTCCATTAACTCCTGACATGCTGGCAGTTTCAAAGATGCTGCCATGGTCAAGATCAGCCTGTTATCCCAAACGCAATCACCCATCTGCTGCTGTAGCCAGGCAGCAGCTCCAAATTTCATATTTACCCACTGTTTCAGCAGAACAAGGATTTAATATTAAACTCATTTTACATCCACACAACAGAGACACCAAGGAATTGAAAGGTGGGACTGGTCTCTCCCTAAGCTCAGCTGTCTTGAAATTAGGCATCTAATGTAAGCCAACTGTCTGGAAAATCTCCATGGTCCATGGAAGAACAGGCTACCCCAAAGCATTATTTGCTCCCCCTCTTCCCACTGAATGTAAATGGAGTTTACATTGGAAAACAGGTTTTTTCGATTTCACACCTAACTTCACCCATTCAGGAGCAATGAAATCCACCAAATACCATCTCCAATTGGGACAATCATGCTGGTATAATATCTCCAAATGGGTCAGCATTTCAGCTGCCAACTCACACTTCTGGATGCTTTTGGTCCAACTGTGTGACCTGCCGGAAGTCACGCAGGAACGATGTGACTGGCATGTCCCACACTCAGTCTTGGGCTTTTCCCCTTTTGGAAAATGAAACTGCTTTCAAAGCTTTCATTTGTGCTCTCAGAAACACACAAGAAGCCTCAAGACTTTTATTCTTTAAGCACAACAGTTACAGAAATACGAAAACACAATTTGGAAAGACAAATCTATTTTCCCTAATTCCCAAGACATCCTTGCTGTATAACATAGGCGGTACATGACTTCCCAGCATTCAGATTCGAGGAATGATCATTCTGCCCTATTCTCACCTAGCTCTGCTCAGTCGTCCAGCAGCCATGCCCACACCAGCAACAACAGCAAGGGCAAGAACACAAGGAAAGGGTTGCAACTTCAGCTGTTTATTCAATACTGAGGCATTACTGAGGGAATAACATAAAATAGCTAGAACCATCCCCTTTATGCTCCTTGGGACTATGCCCGGATAGGAAATCTTCCCAGGAAATGATCATTTATAAAGCATTATCTATATGGAAAGGTCTAATGAGTTAATCCCCATCACAACATGAATCTGACGCCTTCTCAAAGAAGGATGCAACCCAGTAAGGAGTTATTCCTGGCATGTCACCACACATAGCCAGTTTGCAGGAACATCAGCTTTCCCTGTCATGACCACAAGCAATGACAAGATCGAAAACCACCACCCATCTCTCTCCAAGTCAGCTGCTCCAAGTGTGTCTGCTTGAGCAATAAACCCTCCCTCCCACAAGCATAAGCCTTTCTTCCACAGCTGAGCTCCACCTATTACTGTTAAAGACCTCTCAGGTCCTTATGTTTTGAGAATCCAGTTGACAAAGTCAGGCAAACATATTTAAACAAAAGAAAACAAAATGCAAACCCAACACATGCAGCCATTTGACATTTTGGTTCATGTATTGTTCTGTCCAATATTTAATCCTCCCTCCCATGAAGGTGCATTGGCATCATACACCCAACTAGCCCTGTCAACATGGAGCTCTCAAGCCTCTTGGCTCCAGCCTGTGTGCCGCCCTCTCCAAGGCAATACTGGTCTGGCTACAAGTTGCAATCAAGCCAGCAGTTATGACTCAGGGTTATGGTTAAGAAACATTACCCCCAGAGCACTGGGGCATTAGCAGAATACGCCCTAGTTTTAATAATTGATCCTTCTTGACCTAAGCTCTCTTTACTCTATATTGGTTTTCAATACACTATTTCATAGTTCAGAAAAAGAACATGGTTTTCCTCAAAAGGGTAAAATCTATTAAGGAAAAACATCTGCACAAGGACAACAGCTCTCCAAAGCAAGAATCTCTGCAGGACATGCTGCAGATGCATTCACTGCCCACCAGTGCCATCACTTGTTTGCAGGAGGCCCAAAGGAGACCTCTCCCTGCTTCTTCTCAAACCCTTCAACATCCATCCCATCTCAGCCAAGACAGACTATGTAACAAAGGGCAACATCCACAAGTTGCAGCCACGTAGGACATGTGCAAAGCTTTCCTATAAGCAAAGTGGTGCAGTGTTAAAAGGGGTCACCTCAAGAGGTGGGGACATTTCCACCTTGCTTGCTGCCCTCCTCCAGTGCTTGTAGCACTAGAGACCTCCTGCAGTCCCTCCCCGTCCACTTTTTGGGGCCTCTCCCTTGGGTCCTGCTCTGTTGTAGGAGACACCAATGGCCCAGATGCTACCCCAGGTTCTCTGCCTCCCCCACAGCTTAGTTTCCCCCAGGTCACCACTGTGGACCATGTCTGGATGATGTCCTTCAGCTCCTCTTGTTACATCCTCAAGCTTCCCAGGAAACACACCCTGGGGTGACACCAAGGTCAGGGCAGCTCTGTGCAGAGTGAGAAAGGCAAACGCATGAAGGCACTGAAAATTCTATCAAGAAAATAATACAGATGATACGAATCACCTCTGAGAGCAGCTTTTTAGATGTGTGTGATTTAACCATCCATAGACACTGTTAATTTTCATAGGAACCAGAAGAACTGAACAACCCATTGATACAAAACCTGAAAAAACAGACCAGAAAACGCCTGGTTCAACTAAATATACGCAGTCTGCTACTGGATCCCCTCATGAACACACAAGAGCCACATGGCCATACATCCCATGCAATTTGAAAAGGAGACTATATGAATCTATGCAATGCTGTGCACTTTCTAGGCATGGACACGTGGAACACCAAATGTGGCAAGCCAATATCTGGCCCAGATAATGCTGCGAGCCTCTGATGAGAAGCAGCTGAATCCTGAAGAGGAAAATGCAAGGAGCTGAGAGAAAACCAGGCTGAAAATGTCACCATTTATTTTTTTCCAGATTTATAGCAACAGCTCTGAGAGGATGTAATGCCTTGAAACCTTTGATCAAGTGCCTGGGTGTTCACGCAGGCAAGGATGAAGCCTGCAAAGAGTGTCCCTATCCAGGCATCCACACACACGCTCATCATCCCAAGAAGATGCTTTAAAGAAATCAAAATGCCTGAAATAAGAGACAGCTCAAGTGGATTTTTATCATCACATCCTGCACATACCAAATTAAATCAGAAAGGGGGAGGAGCAGCCCACTAAATAAATGAGCATTTAACCCTCACAGTGAAAGAATCAGTATCTTAGCTTTGGGGGGGGACGATGAGGAAGTGATCATTAACATTGAGAAAATTAGTGAGGCTCAATGAAATTAAGCGTGTCATTCATGCCACAAGAGAGCACAGGTGAGAGATGTGGGAGACCAACCATCTGTAGCCATGGCTGAATTTTCAGCAAAATCACAGCAAAAAAAAAACCACCCAACTGCAGCAAAAGCCCTGTTTGGGTGTAAAATTGGTCAGAATTGGGGGAGAGCAGAAGAGCAACGGCTCAGCACTGCTCCCCACTGTACTCAGCATCACCACTCTGCCCAAGAGTGGTCCTTCATCCACAATGGTTTTGAGCTAGGGGATTGTCACCACTTAGCCTGTTACCCTTGGAGCTGCAGCAGCTGGCTGGATTCTACATTAAACACGAGGTGAAGCACAGCCTAAAAACCCTTCCAGGTAGGTTTACACTTCCAGGGACTTACCTTGGAAGTGAACTAGCCAACCAGCCCCTGTTAGCAATTAACTGCTGATGAAATTCTGCCCATACCTGAGCACCCAGCTAGCCCAGTGACCCAGCTCCCCACCAGCACAGCATCTCCACAGCCATGTATCATTGTCTCCTGGCCTGGCATTTGGGCTTTGATCCATTTTTTGCCACTTTGCAAGATCCTTAGGCTTGACAGAGTTATCTTGTCATGTTGGACTGAACTGCCTTTTCTCAGGGCTGATCAACTTGCACCATGCAAATTACCCAGGGTGGAGGTAAACTTCCTTAGGGGCAGAAAAGGGCATTCAGATGGTTCCTTTTATGTTTCGCAGCTCATTTGCATCCTTATTCTGCCTTTAGGGCAACTCCCCGTTGACTGAACACCTGCTTTTAGCTGCCGGGAAGCAGATAACAAACCTCCTTCTCCACCCACCCCGAATTCACACCCCTTCAGAATAGTCTACCAGTGTCGCTTGAGACTTGCAAAACCTTTCTCACTTCAGGCAGGCCGCTCATTTTGTCTTGATCAAGGTGGAGATGAGCGCATTCTCCCACTTACCATGCCCCAGAATCACAAAGCATCCCAGCACACCAAACCCAAGGAAAGTGAAGAGCCACACTAGGTCACAGGATTGGTGGTTCCACATCTCTGAGCCCCAAAAGCTCTCACTGATGTCCAATGTGTCAGCACAGCACAAAGATGCTTCCAAAAAAGGGGAATGGAGAAAAGAAGCCAGCTGGAGTGAACTTTATCAGGGAAAAGCCAGCCAGATGGCCAGCAGCCAAGTGAAAATTAGGCTCTTTGCTGGGAACCAGTGATACTGCAGAAAGCATCACCCCTGCTTAGGCACAGCACTGAGATCTCCTCTTACATCACTCATCCTTAATGTAATTCTCACACAACTTCAAAGTCTCCATTTTCCTGTTCTCTGGATGGCTGATCAATGCACAACCTGACAGCAAAGAGACCAATGTCAAAAGCAAGCACTGAACCCAAGGCCACCATGCAAGATCTTCTGATCCCTAAGGTAGACAGATGGAATGTAGAAGATGTATATATTCCCCACCTAGACATGGCTAAGGTTCAGGCAAAGGGCTGTAACCATACACCTTCACCTTGACAGCGTTTCCCTCACTATAAAAGGGAGCATTTCCTCTCTCTGGGGCCGCAGTGAAAACACTTCAATGACTCGTAACACAGAAACATTAACAGTAAATTGCAGGAGAAACTCTGTATAAGAAAAACACACACATTCTCTTTGCCCACTTAAAACTAAACAAGAGTGATGTACAACAGCAAATTATATTTGCTCCTTGATTTAAGGTGACAATCTTCTTGACAGACCACCAATATCAATCCCTCTTTCTCAGCAGCTGCACCTCTGAGAACATATTGAGGGCACCAGCAGAAGCAAAAGCATACCAGAAAACCTTAGAGTTGCATTTGCTTAGATACAACAGCTTGTACATCTAAATTTTAACTTTTTCTATTCTATTCACACTGCAGCACAGTTTGGCCAGCATAGGCTGAGCACTCTGCAAACACAAGCAGAAAACAGTGTTCCTGTCCCTCAGCAAAAACAGAGGTGAAGCAGAGGAGGTGTCTCAGCAAAGGCAGATGGGTATCTGAGAGGTGAAATTTCCCCTGTGCAGGAGGTGCAGCAAACTGCACAAAAGTTCTCAGTGGAGATGCTAACCAACAGAGATTTGGCACGCAGGTCTCGGCTCTTCACATTATCATACCTAGGGGCTGCTGCACCATAGCCAAGTTATTGGGATGTGGATGCTCCCACTTACAGGTGTCGGGCTCCCACAGGGACAGGGTAAGCATCGGTAGAGACCTTCTCATTGCGGCTGAAAAGCCACAAGCCATATTACTTGAAAAGCCAGAGGCCAGAGTGGCTCCAGGGCTGGTTCCCAGGAGATCTGTGGGCAGCCCCAGCAGTCTCACTGGGGCTCAGTGCAGCAGCTCCTGGTGCTAGAGTTGTCCTGCTGGTCCCCACTGAGACTGCAACATCCAGCATGAGATGACTCAGTTGGACTGAAACCTCATCGCCGATCATACCTTATCCTTCAGGAACATACATGCACTGCCAGTCAGGGTGTATAAATGCTGAGAGCCAGCTCAAACAAGTGGCTTATAGATTTAAACTGTGCCCAAACCTTGAACAAAATTTAAGGGAAGCTTAGGAGAGGCTCAAGCTTTCACGCAATTGGTTCATACACCCCAAGCCAACATCAAGTACCATGAACTCCAAGTCTTCCTATACAGGGAGCAGACATTAGACATGCCTTGCAGACTCCACATCCAAACAAGCCATCCCTGCTGTGCTGACAGTGTGGAGAACAAGTATTATAGGGATTGATTCATCCCATGCAGATGCCTACAGCAGGTCAGGGACAGGTGCTTCCTAAACATATCCATTTCCCTCCAGTAACTGTAAAAGGAGGCTGGGAGAGACTGGTTCAGTAACAGGTAATTGCAGAAGAGGGCTCCAAATCTGCTGTGAAGCCCAAATACAACCAGAAACAAGCTCTCTGTGATGCATAGTCCTCCAACATATTCAAGGTTGTCTCCAGCCCTTTTGAGACCCCCAAGCACATCAGCAGTCTAAAATCCTCCCATCAGCCTTGGAGAGGCAAAATACAGGGAAACCCATAACAAAAATTACATCTAGAGGTTCAATAGAAAAGGTCTCACACAAAGGCTGCAGACAAGCCCAGGAGGGCTTGTATCTCCAGGCTTACACTTGCTGAAAGCCATCACCACTCACCTCACTTTCCAGGAAATCCTGGCAGGATCTGACCTCCCTTCCACACGCTCCTCCTCTCTCCTTTTTGCAGTCAACCGGAACCTGTATGACATTACAACAAAAGAAATGTCAGCAAACCCAACCTTGTCCCATCCCTCCAGCTGAAAAGCTTCATTTCCCCAGTTCTTCAAAATCAGGCTGCACTGGAAAGCAAGTGTATAGAAATCACAGCTTGTATATCTCTTTAAAGATTTATATATGTATTCATTTTGTACCTATAGTATCTAAATAGATATATATCTAAATAGATATATAAACTGGGGAGCTGACAGGAGCACCCTGTGAGCAGCTGAGGCAGCAGCAAACGGACTGGCATCACTGATGGAGCACTACAGCCTGTCCCATGATGAATACTCAGGATGACCCAGCAACAGGGCACCATATCCTCCTGTGATGTTGGCTGTCAGCTCTAAAGCGATCCCTCAAATGTTCCTAAATGGTAATGGGAGGAAACACAGCCAGGAGTGCCAGAGAGCCTGGGATGATGAAGAAGTGTCCTGAAGGTGCCCACCTAGGGCTGGCCAAAAGCTGCAAGGAAAAAGAGGGGAGACAGACACCCAGAGCATCCCAGCAGCATCATGGAGAGGATGTGGGCTTTTCCTCATGGTAGTCTCCACACATTGCTGTCACCCCATGTTACAGCCCAAGGGTTGCAATGGACAGCCAGATGACATCAGACTGCTGCTCAGGCACACAGCACTGTGCAGGGTGGTGGTCCCAGTGGACTTTTTCTCCCACCATCTAGGTCCCCATCCTCTCAGGCCATTGGACCCCTTGTCAGGTCAGCTGTATATCACACAGCCATATATCACACACAGCCATATATCACACATGAGCTGGGGGCAGAGCAGGGTAAGGGGACCTCTATTACCATCAGAATAGCCTCATCACTCAGCCTACTTAACCCAGCCACATTTGCACTGCTAAATTTGGGAGAGTATGAGAAGCATTCCCTCAGAATGATGGGGGAGGGACAGGCAGGCTTTTGGCCTCCTTTAACTCCCTGCCAAGTGCTCTGTAATTCAAAGTCCACGTCAGGGATGCTACCCCAAGCTGTGCAGCAATGGCCCAGACCCAGCAAACCTGGAGAACCAGTGCCTTAACCCCTTGGAGTCAGCATCTGGGCATGGCTATTTTAAGATGATTGAGTCAGGCTTTCTGAAACAGATCCCGCTGACATAACAGGTTTCCAGGAGGTATGTGGAGGGGAATGTGGGACATCTCCATGCAGGAAAGGAGGCACTTAACTTCAGATAGCCTAGTTTGAAGACCCTGCCCTGAAGGGAATCAGTGCTCAGCTTTGTAACAGCTAGCAGCAATCACTACATTCAAACCAATCTAAGAAGCCGTGAATGACAATTTGAGTGCAAAACAGATGAAGTACTCAAGAAGGATGGCATCAATACCTGCAAACAAAAAGGGGCCACCATCCCTGGAAGCACCTACAAACATTGCCCTGACCTGCAGCACGGGCACCTAAAACCATCTGATCACCAGGTTTTGCTTTTGAGATGATAGAAGCAAATGAAAGCTGGTTCTGGTTCTTGTTGCTGGAGGGCACAGGAAGGAAACGTTACAGTAACTTTTCTGGGCCCGTTTTCCATAAACACCATCAGCACCTGCACCCTCCTGCAGGTGCCCAGAGAAATGCGCCCCTGGAGACACAACCTACCAAACGTCTTAGGGGCGTGCTGCTGCCCTCACCCAACAAATAAACACGTTATTAACCCCACAGGGTGCCAAGTCCGATGGTGTACGAGGTGAGCCACAAATCTTCCCCAGCACCTACATGAAGAAGTTCGAGGGAGCTTTTGAGGGATCCAGGCATGAGTATGGGCAATTGGCCACTGAGCTTGGGCTGCTCTCCTGGGACCTTTCCCAAGCTATTCACACGCACCCCAGAATAAAAACCTAGGCTTGTTTTTCCTAAAAGTGGGCATCAAACACTTTGACATCAAGAAGGAGGATTAAAGACAGTTGAGTTAGGAGGAAAGATTAAAAGAACTAAAATATGCCCAACTTGGCTAAGCAATGAGTAAGAGGAGACGTGATAAAAGACTCCAGGCATCTGAATGAAGGGAGTGGCATAGCATTAAAGGACTGAATAAAATATCTCTCTGAGAAATGAATCCATCAACGATCTCCCAAGAGATAAGGTACAAGACTCATTTTTTAAGCATTTAAAAACCTCAGTAGCTAGAACTGAGGATTTTGAGCAGAAATCTACTTTGCCCCTAAGGGAGCATGCACCAAAGCTTTTCATCTCTGGCACCGGGTGCTGCGAATAAAGCATGTGATGCCACAGGGGAGCACAGGAAGCTTGGGAAGTGGCAAGTATTTCATTCTGCCTCGCCCAAGAAACAGAGATAGGCTTTTTCACTGAAATTAAGAGAATAAATCCTTTTCACTGCTGGTTTTTCATTCAGAAGCCCTAATCCATAATGTTTCTGGTTAAGAAAACCTTAAATAAATAAAAAGGAAAATAATCACCGGCCCATTCACAAAGAAAAGCTCGGGGGGGTTTACAAGTAGTTGGCTTTCCCTCAATAATTAAAGACACATGGGGTTCAACAGAGGCAAGAGAATGGTTTGAGCTGGGCAGTGGCACTCCCAGGAGCTGTGAGCCCAGCAGCTCTTCCGACCCAGCCAGACCCAGCACACATGTGGGCGCAATGACATGGAAAATGGAAAGCATTTCAATACCTGTCTTTGCTGGGACCCTTCAGAAGAGGGGTCCTCTGAAACCTAGGGACCTGACACACTTCATAAAGATCAGAAGTAAACCCTAAACCCTGAGGAAACCACTCAGGAGGAGATCTAAACCTGTTACACTGGCATTGCCTCAAAAAAGCTGTGTATAATGCATGTAACATACATACCTACCTAAATACCAGCTCTGTGAAACCAAAGCAATGCATTTTGTGTTATACCACATGATGTCCAGCCATGAGAGTCTCCTGAACATCCTCCCCAGCATGGACACAGAAAAGTGTACCCAAGAGAAGGAGTTTGACCTGGCCAACAGTATTTCCAGAACACAGACACATGCATTGTGAGGTTTCCACCAACACCAGCTTATTAATTCATTTGATGTGCCTGTGGGTTGCAATTAAGCCCCAGATGTTCTTTCAGGTGCTTCTGCCCCCAAAATGCTGGTCAAAACTAGGCTAAAGTGTATGATTTACAAAGCTCAGCTGCATCCCAGGTTTGGGTACCTAATAGACTCCTTTATCCTCAGTAAGGAAAAGCCAGAAGACATTTGTCAATGATGCAATATTAAATCACAGTTAAATCCATTCAATGGCCAGATGCCACCAAGGAGGTGGTCCTGTCCCAGTTCCCCCTGGCTCCCCTGACCTGGTGAGTCCATGCAATTGGATCTAAGAGAAAACTAGCTGGGGAAAATAGAATAAAGGAAAAAAGAAAGTAAATCATTTTCTTGTAATGAATTCCCTAAACCAGTTCAGAGGGGTTCAGGCAAGTACTAGAAATCTTTGCCCTTTTGGCATGACTGAGATCAGCTGAACTACAACATGTGACTGCAATCCAAGGCAACCTTTGTGTGCAAGGCCAAGAGTGGATCTTTCTGATCCCCTCCCCTTTCCCACAGCAACCTCTTAAGTCTGCAACTGCCTTTCTCCATGGGAACAGGAGATCCCCCGTTTACTGACTGGTGAGTTTTACTGCAGAGCTGAAACAGGATGTTCACAGAGGATTTTATTATCTACTTTTTTAATAAGTGGAGCACTATAGTACGCTGTGAATCTTCTTGCTTTATGCTTGCTTGTCTCTTTGGGAGGCTGAAGTACAAAACCAGGCTGCCAGATTCATTTTGTATATTGAAGAAACATGACTCTCCCCAATCTGAAAGGCAGCCCAACATAAAAAGACCTGTTCAAAGTGGAGGAAACTGCACTTACAGTTTGGAATGAAAAGGGAAAAAAATCAAAACATCTAAGAGACATTATTATACCTTCTATTAAATCTTCCTCTTCCCATACCAAATCAGCTGCAAGAACACTGATGCTCGAGATAACCAGGCTTGGGGTATCACTGTCACAAAGAATTAAAGGCTTGCAGGTTGTATTCAGACAGCTCCTTCTTTTCCTTTTGATGTTAATTTTGGGTATCCCTGCCCAGGCCACAACTGCAGTTTTACTCTGCTCTCATCACACATTCAGACAGTCAGACAGACAACCCTGGCAGCCCTCACAGCTAGCGTGGAAGGAGGACAAAGCCCCTCTCTGACTCACAGCTCATCCTTACAAGAACAGCTTTGGGAATGTAAAGATCAGCTAGTTAATAAGAAACAACTGTCTCCCAAAACACAAAGTTTCTACTCTTCAGAACAATGAAGTGGGATAATGCATGTGTTTAAAAAAGAGGGAGAGGAGCAGGTCCCAGTGTAAGGATGCATCTCCAGCATCACTGCATCACTGGTGCTGCAGCAGGGAGTGATGGAGAAAGGTGAGCCCAGTGTGGTCCATGCACCCTGCCATGGGTGAAGGCGGGATGGGGGGAAGCTGTAACCCAGAAGAAAACAAAAAGCTGGATCCCTGTGGCTCTGCAAAGACCTGTACCCAGTGGCACCACAGCTTGTTGCTGTACTACAGAGCCCGGCCACCTCCACGGAGCTGGCACAGAAACCACCTCTCCCCAGGAAGAGTCCTTCTGAAAGCCTGGGAGAGTTGACTGCAGTTACTGACCTGCAAAGAAACCCACTTGCTGTCAGTCTTTTTTGACTTGCATGGACCAGCAGAAGAGCCTGACCCTGGGTGCAGGCTCTAGAGGGTGCAGATGCCCTCCAGATGCTGCTTGCACCCCTGCCTACTGCTGTCATCAATGATCCAGCAGCTGCCCCAGCCACCATAGCAATTTCTGTATCCCTCCCTTGCTAAAATAACCTAGCAGGGCACCTTTTGCTGCTTAAGAGAGGTGACTGCCAGCACAATCATGGAGAGCATCTTGCTTTCCAATGTAAAGAGCCTCAGGATACCTTTGGAACTGCCTGGGAAAGACACACTAATGTATTCTGCATGTGGGCAGCAGGGCAACGTGCACCAACCCTGACTGGATAGGCAGGCGGGCAGGGAAGCACCTTCAGAAAGATGACGGAAGGATTAAAGAGCAGGAACTGGTAAGGACAGCCCATCCAGCACCGAGGCACAAAAGACAACCAGCTTCAGCGCCACCTCTCCAGGCTCCCACAGGATAAGCCTCAGGAGGGACTCATGCCCTGGGAAACGTCCAGTTCCCGTGTCCTTCCCAAGGAATGCATTTCTCACCTTGACACGCTCATTTTGATGCCCAAGTCCATATCTGCTCCCACTCAGAGAAACTTTTGTCAGCAGCTGGTTTTCCCTGGATATTTTCCAAACACTTATCCTGAGCTTCCCATCCTCACTCTTTCACAGGACACTAACTGCTATTTTGTTTTTGCTCAAGATCTGAAAAGCTGCAAGAGAGAAATGAGTGTTTTTCTGGTGTCAGGAAGACGGGCACCTCTGCCTTTGCAGGCACCGATTCCTCTGCTGGGGGAAAGGGGATGCGCTTGCCCTGTGCACAAAGCTTTTGGAGAGGGAATGGAGCAGGATGTAAGTGCCTGCACTGCTGTTGGCAGCCTGGAAAGAGTTACAGCCAGGCTTGGAGGACTTCTGCCTTCCCAACAAGGCGGCTGGGGTGAAGAATGCAAGTGACGCAGCAGCATCCTGCCGGGAGAGAGGGAAAAAGTAAAAAAAGGAAAGGAAAAAGAAAAACAACTGAAGCTCTTTGGATGCGGTTCAGGATGACTACACTTTTACTGTAAGTGTTTAGTAACTCAGAGTCACATAACCCTTCTCTGCCCACTTGGGGCCGGAACATGCAGATTACAAGCTACAAGAAACCTTCTTGCGCGCACACACACACACACCCCCCCAGCTGAATCCCCTGTTCGAGGGAGGACAAAAAAACCTTTAACAAATTAAGCTGCGTTTCCCATTTAAGCAGAGGCTGATCGTTATTTATTTAACAATTTTAAGGTGTTATTTTAGCCTTCCTGGTTTCTGTGTGTTGAGAGGCTGCTCCTGGGACGGCAGCCAAAGTCGATTAGAACAGCCCAGCAGCCAGAGAGGGAGGGAAAAGCAAGGGTGGAGGAGTTGAAGAAGGTGCTGGGACAAGGCTTCACCATGGGAGTGGTCACTGGCAACCCCCAGCCATGGAGCTGGAGGGAGGAAAGTGGAAAACTGAGGACAGTAATGGGGAGAGCTGGGAAAACAGTGCCCAGTCTATCACTGGTGATTGATGGCAAAGGCTCCCTGTTTTCAGCACACTGATGCTTTGCCTCAAGCAAGCGCACCAGGAGATGAGGAAGTGATCAGAGGGCTGGAGCACATCTCCTGTGAGGAAAAGCTGAGAGACTTGGGGTTGTCCAGCCTGGAGAAGAGAAGACTCTGGGGAAACCTTACAGCAGCCTTTCAGTACTTAAAAGGGGCCCATTAGAAAGATGGGGATGCCACTACAACTTGACTGACCATACTGAACTCCTCTGAAGCTCCACTACCAGCAGTCCTGCCACAAGCTTGCCATCCTGCAAACTTCATTTGGTGCTCCTCCTTTTGATGTTATGTGGTGCGTAGAAACTGCCTGGTGATTTTACTTCTTCCCAGTATAAGCCCCAGCCCGTCAGCCTTGAAAAGGCAATGACTAGCAAATGTTTTCTTCACCTTCTCTGTACTGTTTTTGAGACAAATTAACATGCTCCTTTTTTTAAGCAACCTAGATCAACATAAGTCAGATTCAGTGACAGCACATCACAAGCAAGCATAGGAAGAATTTTTTTTTAATATATATATATATGTATGTATATATGTACATATATATAGACACACACATGTTACGTATATTTCTTTTCAGAGGAATTTTAGCATCAACTGAACTAGGACTGAAGCCTAGATCTTCCTAGCACAGCTCATATCTACGCCCTCCATGACAGCAGGCACAGACACTATGCTTTGTGCTGTACAGGGATGCAGCAAGACAAGGGAACCCTGAAAATCACAGGGGAAAGCTTTGCAGCCTACAAAAAAAAGACCGGGCATATCCAGTAGGTCTGCCTATCTGTGATCTTCCTCTTCAAGGCACTTTTATATCCTCCTGTAATTTTAAAACCCAGCACACACTGTTTCAGCTTTGATGATACACGTTCTCATTATCTACCAACCAATATCAGAGTATCTTTTCTTCTTGCAGTAAAACCCCTGTTTTCCCTACTGGGTACAGCTGGTAGGGCAGAACAGACCATGCATTTAGCATTTAATCATAAGTATCAGTTTGAATCATCTACGTTTGCGCAGCTCCAGAACATTCCCATCGGCTGCAGACACCAACCGAGTAACATCCCTGTCAAACAGCAGTTGCAGGGGTATTTGGTTTAGCATCCGCAGGGGAGGAAATCATCATTTTGCATCACAGCACACAGTGACCAATTTGTGGTCAACCAAAGTACTCTCAAGAGCCAAAAACCGAAGTGCAATGTAGCAATGTTGGAAATCTGGATTCAGAGTATCAGGAGGTGTTGGAACACTTGACCTCAGCAGGACCGATGGGGCAGAAGCCATGCTAAAATCTGGATGTAAGGACTGCAGGAACACAGGGCCAGGAGGGACATTAAACAGCCACCCAGTCCCAGACCCTCTCCTGGCTTGTTTGTCTTCATGATGCTCTCCAAGGCAACACCAGTGCAGCTCTGCCAAGAAGGAAGCAGGGCTCGGCTGCAGTTCCCAGCGACAAGCACCGCTCACCCCACCATCCGGGAAGGGCTGCTGTGCTGCTAACAAAGAGCTTTCTAATGCTTTTTGGGCCAGCTCCAGCACCACTCATTCTCCTTCACCACCACCAACAGGAGCTGGAACCAACACTTTGAGAAGCGCCAGCCTACCCTGCTGCTACCTGGCACGACGGAGACGATGCTGGTAGACAGCTCCCAGAGAAGAACTTCCCCGTATGCAACTTCCTTCCAGTCCTGTCTCAGATATGGAGAGACATAGGATACTGCACTCCTCACACCACCCTCCTGAATGTCTCAAACCTGCTACAATCCCTCCAAGTCTCAACAATGCCAGGTGCTCAAACACCTCTCCTCTCCCTGCCCTTATTCCTTACACTTTGAATCATAGAACAGTTAGGATTGGAAAGGACCTTAAGATCATCTAGTTCCAACCTCCCTGCCATGGGCAGGGACACTTCACACTAAACCATGCCACCCAAGGCTCTGCTCAACCTGGACTGGTTGGGGATGGAGCATTCACAACTTCCCTGGGCAACCCATTCCAGTGCCTCACCACCCTTACAGTAAAGAACTTCTTCCCTGTATCAAATCTAATCTTCCCTTTTTTAAGTTTGAACCTGTAACCCCTTGTCCTATCACTACAGTTCCTAATGAAGAGTCCCGCCCCAGCATCCTTATAGGCCCCCTTCAGATATTGGAAGGCTGCTATGAGGTCTCCACGCAGCCTTCTCTTCTCCAGGCTGAACA